>OMLF01056540.1:0-16821 GCA_900302615.1 Holocentrus rufus | reverse complement strand
GGGTGGCAATTTATTCCTATATATTCCTATACTAATGTTGAACATAATGTGAATGGCCCTGGACAAAAGCATCAGGTCAGTCTTGTGAACAGGTGTGAATGTGAGCGTGTCGCCCTCTGCTGTGCCGCGGCAGGTCCACCTCCTGAAGCCTGACGAGGTCCCGAAGGCGTGCTGCGCCCCCACCAAGCTCAGCCCCATCTCCGTCCTCTTCTACGACGACAACAACAACGTCATCCTCAAGAAGCACCGCAACATGGTGGTGAAGACCTGCGGCTGTCTATGATCGCCGGCCGAGCCCGTTCAGCAGCCTGGACTCAGACCAAAGGCCAGTCCAGGAACTAAAAAAAAAAAAAAAAAAAAAAAAAAAGAAGAGGAACTGCAGAAAACGCCTGTTAATTTGCTCTGAAGACGCTGGACGACACAGGTATCAAAACTCTGATTTCACATGTTGGGCATATATGTAAAAATCAGTGACTTTATTTCTTGACTAGATTTTGATTCACGTTCAATATGATATATGCTCAAAGTGTCAGCTGGGCCCCTCCATGGCCGTGAACAGCAGTCCCCCCCCCAATCTTTCCAAAATGTACTGTATTTTTAATTATCTACCAGTTTCTTAAGAGCACAAATATGTTACATTCGACTCCTCACACTTTTCCCCAGACTCTCCAGAGCTGTGCAGGAAATCTGTTCATGTTGCTGCACAGGGAGAAACCTCAAAGCATCTTATTTTTCTATTTAAGAGTGAGAAAATACTTTTTTTTTTTTTGTACATGAAGCCCAGGCTGAGCCACTATGGGCCTTTTTCTGGAGTCATGGATTCAATCTTAAATCAACACAGCAACAAACTGAGAATACACACCTAATATTTTACATTTATAGGCTCATTGAGGCCTTGGAAACATTCACCAGAAATATTATAACTTTATTATGGGCGTGAATTTGATTATGGCAAGGTTGGCTTCAGTGAGGTCAAAATCTGTATAAATATCTTGCAGTTTTTTTCTTAGCATTTCTGAGTAATAAATCGACCTCCAAGCAAATTTTAATATGAGAGCTTTACAGGCTTTACAGTTTAAGCATTAATGGCCAAAATATGTTTGGTTTAATGTTTGTCAGCCTGGGTTCATTTTTGTTGCTTCAGTAGAAAACATTTAAAACTTATTCACTAAATTTCATTACTTGAACATGAAGGAACAATGACATTTACCTATTGGTAATGATTTTTAACCCAGGAAAAATTTGAATGGATTTAGCTCTTAAAGCATGAGACATTGAACATGTTAACACTGAGCATTATTGTCGTCTGTCAGTTTAAACCTAAAAAAAACAGTTTTTAGTGTTTCTGATCCCTTCAGTCTCCAGAAATCTAACTAGCAGCCCACAGCTGGGCTTAACACTGTTGGTGGCACATGATATCAGATGGCAGAACATGGTCGTAATACATGAGATCTGCTGAGTTGATGCCTCACATTTGTCACAAGATGAACTGACAGAGCTATTATTGTAGCAGTACAGAAATCCAATCGATGATACTGGACAGATGGCCAGGTTAGCCTTCACTGAACTGTGTGACTTTCTAGACAATCAAGAGTAGACTAATAACCTTATTTGCATTTGTGTATTTTTGTATAATGCAGTACTGTCTACTGTTTAACACTCCACTTTAAATAAAAATTGGATTACATAATGGTATAAAGATGAGGTTATTTTCCTTGTTTGTGCTCTGCATTGTATTTCTCCTCTCAAAAATCTCTTAATGGCGCTGACTAGTCACAATACTTAATCTGTTTCAAGACATTTGAGCCAAGTGTATCAATAAGACCCTTAAGGAT
The DNA here is from genome assembly GCA_900302615.1 of Holocentrus rufus. NCBI lineage: Eukaryota > Metazoa > Chordata > Actinopteri > Holocentriformes > Holocentridae > Holocentrus > Holocentrus rufus. Next base: position 14,986 of record OMLF01056540.1, on the reverse strand, counting down.
TTTCTTCACTGGGATCACTGGTCTAACTGTGATGCACTTGGTATCAAATGAGGCTTCACACCATCAGAAGCACTCGGGTATCTTTGGCTTTTAGAAACTTTCCCATAAATGAGACCTGCTTAAAACATTCTTTTTTTAAACAATTTAAAATGCCGATAAAAATTAATGGCAGCTGTAATCTGACTTTGACCAACCCATATCAGAAACCATCACAATTCACTGCAATATTAAATTAGCAACTGTGTAAATACAGACATTACCACATCTGTCATGTGTCATGTTTTAATGACATGATTCATTATTTTCTTTCAAACATAAAAAATCCAAGATGAATGGTCTCTTTAAATACATAGCTCAATTTATTGAAAAGGGTAAAAAGCAAGAAAAAGGTTAGAAATAAAACATATTACAGTGGAAATGAACTTGTGAATCTTTTTTTGCCTGCTAGGAAATATATGAAGAACCAAAATGGGGCTTCATCATTTTGGCAGTTACCAAACAAAAAAAAAATGTAAAATTTCAGTCCTTGGGGCTTCTTTTCATTCCTTCATACACTGAATATTCAAACTACAACTGAAATTATCAATAAGCACAGAAATGTGTATGGGAAGTATGAAAACATTTGAGAGAGAGAGAAAAAAATTGGGCCAGGGTGTCCAAAACAAACACTGCTCCTGACTCACTTGAATCCAGTGGGACAAAAATTCTTATTGTCAAGATCGTTTATGGAAACCTGACTGAGGAGAGAAGCTTGTAAGGAGTGAGCAAAAGTAGCAAAAAAAAAACAAAAAAAAAAAAAACAGCAACACACTACAATACTTGTTAACTGTGTGGTCAATCATGAGGTACTGTTTTATTTATCTAGGTGTTACTGAGGGTGGACACCCGTGGAGCAGCAGCAGAGGAGGCAGAGCCCATCTCTCTTGTTGGACAAAAATCACACATCTCCCAAAAATTGCTTTCCAGGAAATAACAATACATATTTTCTCACTGACATTGGATTTTAGTCATTTTTCAAAGCCTTTCAAGGCGCTACACAAATAATTTTCACAGGGTTTAAGGAAACATTTCAGAGCCTAAAAAAAATCTAGAAATGTGCACATTGTGTTGACTGAAGCATTTTTTGAAACTAGAACAGCGCTGTGCCTGAAATCAGATGCGATATGAGAGACTTTTAACCTGTTTTCAATTGAAGTGACAGAAAAAACTTGGAAGTTGCAAGATTTTTGCCCAACAGCAGTGCCATGTCCACAGTGGATGAGGGTGATCCGTTCTGAAGGAGGGGCCTTGAATGTGCCATCTACACCTTACTGTGGAGGATGGAGAGCGTTCAAGAAAGCACAACCATTAGCCAGGCAGTTCACTTTTTAAAATTCGTACAGTAGCTTCTTCCACATGTGCAGAATCTTCTAGCCAAAAATGTTCAAATTATCTGACATTCTCAGTGCTTCATCTAAACATTTTCATCAAAATTAGCAGGCAAATTTTCTGGTTGTGCTTTCCGTGAACCCCCCACGCCCCTCCCTCTCCCTCTGGAACAGCAAGGGAAGTTGTGCACAAATAAATATAAAAGACACAGGCTGCTGGTGTACCTCTGCCCTTTCATTCTGGTTTTGTTCTTACACAAACAAACGTGCGCACATTCACACACATCCATCCCCTGCCTCCTCCCCATCCCCGTGTTGTCCACTGATACCGAAGAGTCCCAGTGTTCATCATCAACATCCTTCAGGCTTCGTGATTCAGCGTTTAATCCATGGTCATTGTGTATCTGCAAAAGAAAAAATATGCTTAAGTTCTCTTCATGTATTGAGTTTTCTTTATTAACAGTTTGTCCCAGCTTATTATCAGCTTACATAGTGAGGTTATCTGTATCAGCAGTTAACACAGTGCAGTTTTCAATGTGAATACATCTCAGGTTTTTCTTTTGCTGCGCAGTATTTTCATGTTAAATGTTTACTTTTACATCTGTACTTGTCCTTATTCACATTATTACTATACTATTGGTGATCCTAATCCTGAAAAAGGACCAGCTGCTGCCTATGCCAGCTAATTCCAACAAAAAGAGTTTCTCCAGAGAAGCTTCACGAAAACAAATCTTCTTGCTTATAGTAAATGAAACTCTTTTCTAGGTATAATCAAATTGAAAACATGAAATTTGACGGGGATGATACCCAGGTTGTGCTGACCCCTTCATCTACAAAAAACATTCAGGAAACTAAGAGACATTTCAGAAAAACAGCAGTTTAAAACTTAGCCTAAAACTAAGCCATTACAGTGAAGTTTCTACATGTGGTCTTACCCAGCTTTAGGTCCAGTCCTGTCAGTGGTCCTTTACGCCTGAACGTCAACCAGTTCAGCAGGCATGGGCGATTTGGGGTGTTTGCTTTCAAAGTGCTGCTTGAATGTCTTGGGGTCAGGCATCTGCGTCTGGAAGGAAGAGTAAAATCAAGGCATTAGTTTCTTCATTTAATCATCTCATGACCACTAATAACTCTTCAGATGGAAGTGATCAGTTCTTGTGACTGAGATGATGCTCTGGGAGAATCCTAGCTTCTCTTTTTTGCATGTGAAAAACCTGCACATCTGTTCCTGTCAGAGCAGTCAACTAAGTTTCTCGTTAATAACTAAAATGTCTGGCAGAAAAGCACAATTACAGTCTCCCACAATCTGGCTGCAGAACTCACCCGGCAGACGGGGCAGGTATGGATCAGAGCTGCCTTAGCTGCAGTCTTCTGGTCAGCAGCTTGCCCTTTCTTCTTCTCTGCTGCCTTCTTGGCGTTCTTCTGCTGGGACTGGATCTTCTGCTGCCCACGAGCCATGGCCCTCACTAACACTACCAAAAATTTAAAAAAGAGAGACAAGAGATCAAGCACCTCCCCTGCTGTTGCAACACTAACTTTCTTGTCAACACACAGCTGTTGTTGCTTAATATGTTTCGGATACTTCCTATTAGTGATAAACAGAGGTGGAGTGGAAAATCAACAGCACCTGATAGATTTTGTTTGTCGCTGATAAATCTGTCGAGTTCACATGTCACTTTGGCAGGTAACCAACAATAAAATGGAAATTATTAATTCTTTAAAAATAGCTACCTGTTTAATAAAACAGTACAGTTTCTGTACCAACCAGCCGCTCCATGAGTAGTGCCTGCCTATTCCTATGCTGTTGGTACAACTCATATAAAAGGTTAAAAAATTTACTATTACTGCATCATTACAGGTAAAGTATTTCAGATTTTCTTTTGTCTACAAATGCTTATGAGTCCTTTATAAAAGTTTTGCAATAAGGCCGGGGTCCACAGTGAAATATTACATTGGTCTGTTTCGTTGTTAATATATTTCAGCGCTGTGTTTTTCAGGTAAGTTTCATTATTGACGTTTAAATAATCATGAGGTCACGTCAAAGTGACCAAACGTTTTGGCCAATCATTTTTAAGATACTGTTAGCAATGTTGGAATAAACTAGCTAATGTTCGGCGCAATTCTGGACAATATGATACGACTTTAGTTAAATCTAACTTTTCACTGTTACATTGTGTACATTTCAAACGAAATCAAACTAGCTACAACAAAAAACTATTAATTTCAACTTCTTGACGACCAACGCTGCGATCATAAAACTAACGTTAGCGATAAAATATATATATATATCTATATCTATATATCGAAATTACAAACACCTAGCTAGCTACACCTCAAATGAACATTTTATTCCACCTGATTAATTGATCCCGAACGCTGCCATAAATGTATAGCAGTTTAAGTCTCTTATATGTAAGGGTCAGCAAATTTGTTAAATTAGCTAACGGTTTTAGCTAAAAGCGTCAACCGTTCACACAGGCCTTTTTCCAACCGGCGCCGCCTTGCTAAGCTTGTTAGCTGGGAAAGCTAAGATTACATGTGATTCCGTGTTGCTAATATATACAATATTGTAGGAGTAAAGTGAAAATACTTCGAATACAAAGAGCAATTGACTGTAACGAAATGACAGTGTTAAGTCTGTTTTAGAAGTAATTTGTTCACTTTCAAGCGACTTTACCTTCGAGATTTGTCTCTCCAGTTACTCCTCTGTCGTTTCCTTTATGAATGCCAGAGGAGGGTTGAAAGAAGGTTTATCAACTTTTACATTTACGAACGTGGTGAACAGCGCCGCCAAGCGGCCTGGAGGTTGAGCGTTTCATTTTTAACCTTTTATGGTATGCTGTGTCTGAAGCGCTTCCCATTCATCTATTTTGATTCCTATGTTGAATTTCAGACACATCATCATCACTTATCAATAGACACGAGGATGGAGAACCAATGTCCAGCTCCTTTATTCACAATGAAGATCACAGTTGCAGTTACAGTTGGCATCTAGCAAAAGCTTTGATCTAATGCGATGTACACATGAGATTTCAACACAACACAAGCAAGATACTAAGCAGATCAAATACAGTAAAATTGTCTTAAAAATATTTTTGTTCTGTACAGAAAATGAAGACAAAACACTATTAAACAGTGCCATGTTTCTTTTTCTTAACATAATCTCCATATCATCTCTGATTTACCAGATAAATCACTTAGGAAAAGTGGCAGGTAACATGTAACAGTTTCATGAGCTAAATCAAACCCTTAACATAATGCACCTAGACTACACTGATATTTTGGTTTGGTGATATATCAGTTCAACATTAACCTTTCTATAAAAATCAGATATCAGCCTGTAAGTGTGTCCTGCTGGTGATGGAGGTGAGGGAATGATGAATGACAATAGTATAAAAATGAACTGTTCTTTTCCTTTCTTCATGGTCCGAGTGGCTGTGTGACTTCAACAGTTCAGCCTTTTTGCACACACAAAGGGAAGCTGATTAGCACATGCGGCGTCATTCCAGCCTTTCACCGCTATAAATGAGAAATGAGACGATCATTAGAGAGATGAAACCAAAATGTGATGTGACTTGTGTTTGCATCAAGATGTTAGAGATGTTAGAGAAGCGGATTTGGAAAGGAAAGGATTTGGAAAGGATACTCTACTTGAATAGTTGATTTGAATACATGGTTCTCTGCCTCCATAGTTGTTGGGTTGTTTCCAGGACCACGCTTCAAAGTCAAACCTGGAACCATCGGTCCAGAACCACAGGCGGTCCTATTGACAGAGAAATTGTTCATCACGTGTTCTTGTTGGTGACACCAAGTTAAAGCAGCTCAAACTGCCTGATGTACTTTTCACAGTGAACTGTAAATATCGCCTCAATCTGCTCAATCTGCTCAATTTGCTGTTTTATTTGTGTAACTGCAAAATAAACACTCTGGAAAAGGACAATTTGCACCCAGACCAGTCCACTTTCAATTGATTCCATACAAGAAGAGGATTTTTTAAACAATTAAAAACTTGATCTCTTTTCTCATATAAAGGATATTGTATTCAGTCTGTACTTAAAATGGCAACAGTATCATTAGTATATCAACTGCAATAATTAATTAATTTGTCTTTTGAATGGAGGGAATTTAAATGTATTATGTGTTTCTGGTGCCATTAGCTTCACTGTAGTTAAGAGGCTCAGAAGCTCTGCTGCCTGTCCTCGTCTTTATTTGCCCCGCTGCCTATACATGACCGTGCTTTTTGGTCAGTCAGCAGTTAGGTCCAGAGGGGCATATCTCCAAAAATCTATTTGGTAGATAACCATGAAATTTGATGGCAGCATTCATTGTGGCCAGAGGATGAAACCTGGGAATTTTGGTGACTCCATGGCCTTTCCTCCAGCACCAGTTGGAGGAAAGTTTTTTTTTTTTTTTTTGCATTGCCATTTTGTGACAACATTTATGTTGGTTAGCTGAGGAAATTTGTCAATTTCGATGACTCTACCAGTGGCATATCTCAAAATCTATTTGACGGATCCCTCTAGTGCCACCAGTAGGCCCAGTTGGGCATCTGCGCTAGAAATAATGTCCTTGTTTGAACTCATGTACATTTCAAACATCTCAAAGATTGAAACAATCCTAAATGAACACTTACACCTAGCCTCAAAAGCTAGTTCAGAATTGACACTGGGCGGGAGATAGATTTTATTTTTCACATTTTAGCCAAAGCCTTCTGCTGCCAAAATCTTTTTTCGCCCTACAGACGTGACAGGAGACAAACAGGCTCACTAGACTGGATTGATCTTGATGAGGTGATGATGAAGCTACCTGAATGACATCAGTGCCACCGATCCAGGCTGGACTGAATTTACTGGTACGTCTCTTCACGAGCTCCTGGACAAAACTGTGTTCTTGTGAGCTGTGGATGGAGGCGAGGTTGGCATCAAATTGCAAACAGTAGCGCTGTAAAAGAAGAGAAACTGCACTTAATGCAGACAGACACAGTGGAGCGTCATCAGTTGTCTGTACATCCAAAAAACTCTGAATACAAAACTACAAAACAGTTTCACAAACATATTTCTTCATTTGCTTTGGTGTATTTCATGGCCATCAATAAATCAACCTAAATGTACACAATATAATATGGAAGCCCATTTCTGCCAGTAAAAGAAAAAAGAAAGATGAAAACTCAGCCTTGATAATCAAAATATCCCTAAGGTAAATCAAAATTATGAGACGAAAAGTCAAGATTTTGAGATAAGAAGTCAGAATCATGATGTTTTTTCATAAATTTGAATTCTATATCTCATAATTTTGACATTTCATATCATAATTTTGACTTTTTTTCTCATAATTTTGACTTACCATGGGATATTTTTATTTATTTATTTATTATTTTATTTATTTTTATCAAGGCGAAGTTTTTTTCATTTACCGGCGACATGTGCTGCCATACTGTTAAATCAAAGACCTTCTCTTACAAAAAATGACTGCTGGCATAAAAGTGGCAACTCACTATGGAATGAATACCTTTGCAGTTGTACCCTGCAGCTGCAGTCAGATACAGCAGAACTTCATCAAATTTCTGCACTTCCAAAACTCTGAATGCAAACCTCAGTAACAGGAAAATACTGTGGGGATTTTCTCAGTGTGAGGCATTTCATGTCCAATAATAAATCAACCCGCGAAAGTGTTCAGTCAAGAATTAATTTGCAACAATCATGAAAAAAAGAAAAGAAAGAAACAAAGAGAATAATAATAATTAATAATTTCTATTCAGACAGTGGCTCTGTAATTAGGCCAATGGGGCCGGACAAGTAGAACTTCAACACTAACTGCTGTTGGACAGACAAAATATCACTTTTGAGGAGGAAATCACCCTTATTTAGGTAGCAGATATAAGAACTGAATTATCAGAGATATGTGACATATTGAGGAAGCAGTTATGATTCAAGTTGATATAAAACATTATGGAATGGACTTTTCAGGCCTGACCTCTGCCTCTGTCCAGGTGCGTGGGCTGTTGATGAAGCTGAAGCATCGAGATCCATGTGAGGACCAGCCTGCTGGACATTGTTTCGAGTTCTGTGCACCGTGGAGAAAAGGAGCCAGAAGTGCCAGAATCTCCTCTGAGCTCTGTGCTGAAATGTGGACTCGTTAACTGATGATCAGGGCCTAGTTGACTGAATGTATCTTCACAATAAGATTAGATTTTAGAAAAAATATAACGTTTGCACTAAAAGAATTTGTGAGGCCACCTCCAGGGGGCGACACAGAACACTAAAACTGAGCTAAACACTGCCAAATAGCAGTCGGTGGTAATTTGCCATAAAATCAACACTCAAAATCACACTTTTCTTTTACTGTGCATTGGTGAAAATTACCAGACAGTGGCTAAGACAATACACATTTCTATGTGTTTATATTTATAAAATGTGGAACCACTTAGGGAAACTTTAGAGGCAGTCTGAAGAGTATCCATACATGGTATACTGTAGCTCTCCCTCAACCTGCACTTACCTCAAAATTTCAACCTGTAATTATAGTACCCCTATTTAGCTAATGAGTGTTATTTGTTAGAACAACTGGATTTGTTTCATGTCAGTTAGACGGACTGTGGAAGATAGGACCCCTGAAAGTGATGTATCATCACTCAGAATTTCATCAAAATAAGACGAATAGTGAATGATTTCAGCATGAGTGAACAAACATAAAAACTCTGAGAGCCTGACCTCAGTGTTAAACAGGCTGAGAGTGTAAAAGGAGGAGTGAGCTTCAGTCTCACCTGTTGCTCCGCTCAGAGCAAAGGCAGCACAGAGAAGAAACACAGCCAACATTGTTGATGGTGGTGAACTGGACTCCTGCAGTGCAGATCAAACAGTCAGACAATCAGACAACAACAAACATCAGAGAATTGACTTCAGGTCCATGTGAAAGCAGCAGACTGGACATGCAGTTATACACACACAAGCTGCAAAGAAACTCCCCCATTAAGATGCATGGAACCCAAAAGTCTCACCTGCTAGAGTGAATATTGCAGCTGAGTGTCTGTAGGTTCTGGAAAGCTGTGGAGAAAAGAGCACTTATATACACAAACCACAAGGAAACAAACATGACGTTCAAATGTTCATTGGAAATTGTTGTCAACAGTTGATTTTTAACACTAAGGTTACAAATCATGTGTCTAGAAGGAGAGAAGGATAAGGTTCTCATCTAATCTCAGTCCCTTAAACAGACCAAAAAGGCTGTGGGTAAGGAGTGAAGGCAGAAAAAAGTTTCAAAAGGAACCTCTGAGTCTTCTTGCAAAGTCTTTAGTGGAGATTCAATAGTCAGGGACACCTGCAGCGTTTCCAGGACAACTTCCCCAAAAACAGGCAAAATGCAGCCGTTTTCATACCCATCTTTCTCCACCCCTTCACATAAGATGATACAACTTCAACCAGTCAGAAAAAAATTCATTAACTGATAATAACTCAGTCATGTACACATTTCAAGATCAGTTAATGTAAATTCCGTGGTTCCCACATAACGGTCTTAAGCCAGTATCACGATGAGAAAGCATCTTTCACAATCTTGTGACATTGCTAGTCAGGGCAGCAAGATCTTATTTACTTTTTGCTGTGCAATCTTGCGCAATTGCGCAGCTTTGCATATTGTTGATCCTCCATCTCAGCTGCAGTGAGAATGGCCTCAAGCTGTGGTTTCTCATTCAAAATGGAAGTCATTTGACAAACTTAGTGGTCACCCCTACAATCCTCCATCATTTGGTTGGTGGTAATCTCCCTCCTGGCTGCAGTACTGTCCAGTACTCACTTGTTAGACTGGGTTTGTGTCTGAGGTCAGGAGATACCAACTTTATATAGCTGGGTTCACCTCAACACACATGACTTGCTGTGGAACAAAAGTCCTTGGGAGGGGAGGCTCCTTCTTAGTCTGCAGTTTCTCAAGGTGAGAGGCACCAGGTGGGTGTGGGGATACTTTATTGCCCCAAGTACAGCCATGAGTCTATGAATTTTGTTTAAATATCACTTTTACGAAAAAATTTTTTTTTTTACTAAATTAGCATTACTAGCTAGAAAGTGTCACCATTGTCCATGCAGGCCTTTTTTAGTTAAAAAGTTAAAAAGTCCCCACGCTAGTTTTTTTTTTTTTTTGCTTTAATTTGCATTCTTTCCCTGATTCTATTTTGTTTATTCATTGTGTTATCGATAGTGTTTAAGTAATAGTCCTGAGGAGTCCATGCTTCACAGTGATATTAAAACAACTATGAGGCATTTTTAAGCATTAAATGTGACAGAAACACAATTTTACATTCAACTTTAATTTTTCAATTGATAGATAAGACAATATGAAACAATTTTTTTCTTCAAACAACCAATACAATTAGTAGCTGAGTAAAGTAGCTGCTAAGTGAGCAATTACTTGCAGTAAAGGTGGTCACTTTTAAAATTTTATACTTTTAATGTTCAAAGTGGCTGTTATTGGGGTCACATTTGTGTATTTATTAAGTATTTGAACATGACTCACCAACTCAGAAGCAAGAAGAAGAACAAACTGTTTTAACAAAAATATGAATTAACAAGGTTTGAATGATCTCATGTCTGAGCACATGGAGATGTGGACCACTGTTAAAGGTCTCATCCTGTAACTGACAGGTTCCTCTTTTAAGAACAGCAACACTCAAGTTCCCTGCTGAAGTGTCTCTGAGCAAGACACTGAGCCTCTACCTGCTCACTCATCATTAGATAAGAGAGTTGGCTAAATGTCTGAGATGTTCATGTAAACTGAAATATAGGGGCAGATCATATATGTTGTATTGAAGATACTTTTAATCCATCTATGCTGATTTCATCATTTCATTGTTTCACACAGTGGAAAAGAAAATCACTTATCAACTAAGACAGGAGGATGTACAGGAAATCAAACTCCATTTAAATGAGAAGAAAATACATTTCTACTTTCATTACTTTCATTTCATTATCTACTTTGATTCCCATGTTGAATTTCAGGCACAATATTTACACTTATATCTTCATCACTTACCAATAGACACGAGAATGCAGAACCAATGTCCAGCTCTTTTAGTTAAAATTAATATCAAATACATGCAAGGTTACTGAAAATGTAACATTGTCTTAAAAAATATTTTTGTTTTGTACAATAATTGACTTATTTATTTAATTGTATACAATTTAAAACGGAGTCAAAATCAACCTTTAAGCACTGCCACGTTTTTCTTAACATAATCGCCATATCATCTCTGATTTACCAGATAAATCACTTAGGAAAAGTGGCAGGTAACATGTAACAGTTTCATGAGCTAAATCGAACCCATAACATCATGCACCTAGACTACACTGATATTTTGGTTTGGTGATATATCAGGTCATCAGGCCTTTCTATAAAAATCAGATATCAGCCTGTAAGTGTGTCCTGCTGGTGATGGAGGTGAGGGAATGATGAATGACAGTAGTATAAAAATGAACTGTTCTTTTCCTTTCTTCATGGTCCGACTGGCTGTGTGACTTCAACAGCTCAGCCTTTTTGCACACACAAAGGGAAGCTGATTAGCACATACGGCGTCATTCCAGCCTTTGGCCGCTATAAATGATAAATGAGACAGTAATTAGAGATGAAACCAAAATGTGATGTGACTTGTGTTTGCATCAAGATGTTAGAGAAGCGCACTTGTGACAGAAATGTCACCATGTTGAAAGGATTTGGAAAAGTTACCCTACCTGAATGGTTGATATGAATACATGGTTCTCTGCCTCCATAGTTGTTGGGTTCTTTCCAGGCCCATGCCTCAAAGTCAAACCTGGAACCATCAGTCCAGAACCACAGGCGGTCCTATTGACAGAGAAATTAAATCACTTGTTCTTGTTGGTGACACCAAGTTAAAGCAGCTTAAACTGCCTGGTGTGCTTTTCACAGTGAACTGTAAATATCGCCTCAATCTGCTCAAAGAGATACCACCTACATCTGCCTGGTTGGTGTGTTATTTGTGTGCAAAATAAACATTCTGGAAAAGGACAATTTGCACCCAGATCAGTCCACTTTCAATTGATTCCATTCAAGACAAAGATTTTCTAAACAATTAAAAAACTTGATCTCTTTTCTTATGTAAAGGATATTGTATTCAGTCTGTACTGAAAAAGACGACAGTATCATTAGTATATCAACTGCAATTTAATTTGTATTTTGAATGGAGGGAATTTAAATGTATTATGTGTTTCTGGTGCCATTAGCTTCACTGCAGGTAAGAGGCTCAGAAGCTCTGCTGCCTGTCCTCGTCTTTATTTGCCCCGCTGCCTATACATGACCGTGCTTGTTGGTCAGTCAGCAGCACTAGAAATAATGTCCTTGAACTCATGCACATTTCAAACATCTCAACAATCCTAAATGAGCACTTACACTTAGCCTCAAAAGCTAAAAGTTCAGATCTGAATTTACACAGAGCGGGACATTTTAGCCAAAGCCTTCTGCTGCCAAAATCTTTTTTTTGCCCTACAGACGTGACAGGAGACAAACAGGCTCACTAGACTAGATTGATCTTGATAAGGTGATGATGGAGCTACCTGAATGACATCAGTGCCACCGATCCAGACTGGAGGGAATCGATTGGTATGTTTCCTCACGAGCTCCTGCACAAAATAGTACTCCTCTTTGCTGTGGATGGAGGCGAGGTTAGCACCAAGGTGCAGACAATAGCGCTGTAAGAGGAGAGAAACTGCACTTAATGCAAACAGACACAGACATCAATTGTATGCACTTCCAAAACTCTGAATGCAAACTTCACAAACATGAAAAAATTGCACATATTTTTTCATTGGCTACAATACATTTCTTGGTCAATAATAAAGCATCCAGATTAATGTCTACAGTTTTAAACCAAGAATTTGATTCGCACTGGAGATGGATTAGATGATAAAACATAAAATCTGTTTTAAAAGAAAGAACAACTATTGGCATAAACTCCTTATGGCATTATACCTTTAAAGTCTGACAACCATAAGACCTCTGCTCACAAAATAACTCTTTTCTCTATAAAAAATAATTTCCATTCAGACAGTGTGAAAACAGAAGATGACAGAGCAGGAGAGACACTAAAATCAGACTGGCTTTCTTTTTAGATCACTGTGACTGCACAAATTAAACGTAATTATTATTAATTATTATTAATAATTATTATTATTACTGGACATAAATATATCTTATTTAGGTATGATTTATATTTGAAGCAATAAGGTGGCAGTCACAATTCACGTGGATATAAAACGTTTTGGAATGGACCCTTCAGACTCTACCTCAGCCTCTATCCAGTCAATTGCGGTGTTGAAGTAGGTGAAGCATCGAGATCCATATGGGGACCAGCCTGATGGACATCGGCTCCTGTTCTCCACACTGTACCCTGACCTTCTGCCTCCTGCCTCCTCCTGACCCAGAGCCTCCTCCTCCTTCAGCCTCTGTGCCATTTCAGCCAGCAGCTCCTCTTTCTTCCCCTCTGGCAGAAAGAAGAGAAGATTATATTTTAGGAAAAATGTTTCTTGCTGCTAAAATGCATTTGTTAAACTGGCTGTGGTCTCAAATATGTATTTATTTTTACAAGGATAAATGTCATAATGGCTTATTTTACATAATTCTCTCTAATGCTGTAACAATCTATTTAGTTAATATTAGTTTTCAGCAACCAATATCCACAACTGTGCCCAAGATAACCATGAGGAGGACAGCAACTTTAAATGACGAATTTGGGGACTAATAAATTCAAATCCCCATTCAAGCAATTCTCTCTTACCTAGAGACTTATTCTGCTCAGCAGTCACCATCTCCTCCATTGGATCTGCATCAGAGGACAAATGGACCAGCAGTTAAACATCTGTCAGAACTAGTTTGTCGAACGTCTCTGTCCCTCACACAACCATTTCAAACAGAATCACATTTTCTTTCAACAACTAATAGAGGTAAAACCTGATTCCATGTTGCTTCAATCTCTGTAGGCTGTCATAAAGAAATCTGGTTTAAATCTGGTCTTAAATCTTAAAATTTACGGAGATATGAGATTAAAAATCCATTAATTACTGGAGTGTCATATGCACTATCAGGAAAAACGGGAGACTGCACCCAAGGCTGCAGAGATGACTTCATCCAGAAGGGGGCGCTGTTCGTCTCTGGTCACCATTTGGGGCTCTGAGTTAAGAAAAAACAGCTTAAAGCAGAAAAAGCAGCAGCAACAACACTTTCCATGACAAGAATGAGTAAACTCCCCCAAGAATTCAGGTACATCTTCTGTCAGTCAGCAACAGTGCCAGAAGCGCTGGTGGCATCTGCGTTATTACATGACACACGTCTGTATAATTTGTTAGGAAAGTTGGATTTGGGTGGCAGATTCTGCATCAGTTGGACTGAATTATAGCCCTCAAATTCACAAATGTCATTATTTTAAAATTCTAATGCCACCATTAAGCCAATCAGTGTCATTCTTTGAATACTGACAAGTGTAAAAATGTTTTGTCACTCAGAGTTTCATCCAAATAAGACAAGTAGTGACTGATTTCAGCATGAGTGAACAAACATAAAAACTCTGAGAGCCTGACTGCAGTATTAAACAGGCTGAGAGTGTAAAAGGAGGAGTGAGCTTCAGTGTTTTGGTGAGTCTCACCTGTTGCTCCGCTCAGAGCAAAGGCAGCACAGAGAAGAAACACAGCCAACATTGTTGATGGTGGTGAACTGAACTCCTGCAGATCAAACAGACAATCAAACAGTTATACACACACAGGCTGTAAGGAAACTCCCCCATTAAGATGCATGGAACCCAAAAGTCTCACCTGCAAGAGTGAATATTGCAGCTGAGTGTCTGTAGGTTCTGGAAAGCTGTGGAGAAAAGAGCACTTATATACACAAACCACAAGGAAACAAACATGAATTTTACATCCTAACCGGAAAACTGTTTAATTATTAACATTTGACTATCAAAGAAATCAGTATTAATATATTGCCTGTTTATGGTGGATGTTTAATCTCTTTAGCTGCTTTATTGTAGTATGACAATAAACTTCTTTATCATTGAACCAAACTGTCTCAAACACACTGGTCAGATCAGTTCATGAGTCTTTAATAAAATTCAACATACACTAAGTATCTGATTCTTCTCTGTTGAATTATAAATTGGGTTGATTTACATCTAAACAGTTAAGCTGCTGTCTCATCCACAGGAACTTGTGTTCGGTTTTGCAACAAACTGTCACTTTTATCTTTAGATCTCCCTTTTTGTCTTTTGCCTTGAAGTGCAGTGCAAACCTTGTTTTTGAAAAGTGCTATAGAAAAAGTTAAATCTGTCATGCTGTGAAAATGTCACATCTTCATCATCAAAGACAATAATAAACATGATAATGATGTGTGACTTGACCTTGGAGGGGAGAGCCCTGCCTTCACTGCTGCTGAGGTGCCCTTCAGCAAGGCATTTAACCCCCAAACTGCTGCAGTGGAGCTGCTCAGTGTCAGATTGAGGAAGACTCTGCTTGTGCTGGGCAGTTTCCAGCTGTGAATGTGGGAATCTGCATCGATGTGACGCACTGCATTGCACAAAAACAAACTGTTCTCAGTCAGCCTCCCCTGGGCAAAAAATGATGAAAACCAACACT
>OMLF01056538.1:782-13532 GCA_900302615.1 Holocentrus rufus | reverse complement strand
CTCTTTACTGGGTCAACTTATATGGCGCCTGACAGAATTTGCACGAGGACATACATTTTTAATTCAGCAGTAAGAGACCTGATTAAACTCGATGCTTGTGAAGAGAGGTGTATAGAAACACAGCCTCTGGTCATTAATGAAAAATACACCAGTGCTGCTGTACTGTAATCACAGAGGCTCTCAGCTTCCAGCACGTCGACCATAATAAGTGAAAAGACAGAGTGAGCAGTGTGAGCTGTATTTAAAAACATGGAGTGTGTATGTAAACACATGGCAGCTCTGTAATGAGGCCCGCTCTCTCTGCCTTTGTTCTCTGCACTATGTTTGTGCTCTTAGTCATTCCTCTAATGCTGTTGAAAAAAAAAAAAAACAATACCTGAATACAACCTGGGACCCCTCTCACATGTCAACTTCCTGCCTCACACAGCACAGAGTCTCCATCTCAACAGGTGATTTAGCCTCATGTTCAGTGTTCAAATATTGTTTTTCTTAAAACAAAAAAATCTGCCACTTCTTTAGAAATCATTTTGTTTCCAAATTTTTCTTGACTCAAGTGTCATTTTCTTGATACTAGTGGCCCGATCTGCCTCATTTTGCCTCTTTTGAATATAATTTACACTCATATGTTCCCAGAGAAAAAAGTGAAACTGCAATGGAAACAAGTGGGATTATCTCATCCCATTGGCAGATTTTTTTTGACAAGATTTTAACACTGAATGTGACTAAATGATATTGAGACTAAATGACTTGTTAAGATGGAGATTTTTGCAGTGTGCCGTGTCACATCACACAAAAATGAGCATGTGACCGTGTGTGTGTGTGTGTGTGTGTGTGTGTGTGTGTGCGGTAACTGAAAATCCACCAGAGAGGTTCAGAGAGAAGGAAGGGATGGAAGGCAGCCACTTCTACCAGATACACGGGGAGGTGAAAGGGTGAAAAAGAGAAAATGAATAGAGGAAAATGGAGAAGAGCCACTCAGAAAGCCACAAAGAATCAGTTGACTTGAAAGCATAAAACATTTTTTTTTTCAGCTCGGGGGCTCATTTTAGTGTGTATGTGCATGCGTCCATGTGTGTGTTTAGCACTCTTACTTGTATGCGATCTGGCTCTCTAATGGCTTTCCCCTTCATTTGGCTGATTCATTCAGGATCCAACACACAAAAGCACACACACCCACACCCACATACCCTGCTGACTGAAAGGCAGCAAGGATAAGTGGTAGCTCGCTGGAAGGAAGGGAGAGAGGAGGTCGCCATAGCAACACTGGGGGGTTGTCGCTTTTATTGGAGAAAGAAAACCAGCTCTGCTTCCCTTCCTATCTCTCGCTCGGTCCCCCCCACCGCCCCCCCCCTTTTCTCCGACTCACCTTTTCTGTGTGTGTTCATTTCATCCTCCATGAGCTGACATCACTTGTTACATCTAAAAAAGATCAGAAAATTCATCTCGGATCTTCAGTGAAATGAATTCGTTATTCGCCCTCTGTCGCATTGTGGCTGACGATATGAGGCAGCCTGGAGTTACAATGTGGCTCAAATGAAGAATAAGTTTCAAAGTGTTTATCTGTGGCAAAGGAAAGGAAGTATTTACTGTGTGTTTGTATATCCCACTTCATTCAGGTGGAATTCACTCACCAGTCTCAAATACTTCAAGGATAAAAAGTAGATCAAAAGTGTATTGTCATTGCAGCTCGGCAGTCTATATAAAGAATAGTGATACATAGACTTGTTCTGGTGCTAGGTGACACAGATGTGTGTTGTAATTACTGACTAGGTGTGTGTGTGTGTGTTTCAGCTTTCAGCCAGTTAAAGTCCTGAATCACATTCACTGATATCATGAGTAATTTGACCCTTAGTTACATCTGAACAGAAAGAGCATCACTCTGTCAGCTCGGGGAATGTGATTCATTTATCAGAGATGGGAAAAAAGAAAAAAAAAGGGATTCTAGGACACACACACACACACACACACACACACACACACACAGGTGCATAAATGCCACATCATGCATGACAGTGCATGATGCTCTGTAATAGGCTACATTTGAATGATAAAATGTGATATGCTACTGTATCGGTGTCTCTCCTCTCTGCCTCTGAGGAAGTGAAAACTACTGCATTTGAATTCTGTTCACAGGTGGACTGTTCCCCAGCTGGACCGGGAAAGGCTCAAGGACTTATACAACCCTCCCACGTCACAGCTAAATGTGTGTGTGTGTGTGTGTGTGTGTGTGTGTGGGTCTGTGCGTGTGTGTGTCTGTGCGCGCGCATTGAAACATGGCTGGGAGAAATGATTGAGAATTTGCTGCCATGGCGACAAGCCCAGCAGTATCTAATAGCAACGGGTCGTTGAGAAGCCTGCATAGAGAGAGAGAGAGAGAGAGAGAGGCACATGGACAGCGATAGAGAGATAAACAGACTAAACTAGGCATTGCAGTCACTGAAAATTGTATAACACTTACTGCTCATCTATGTTCTTCCACAGCAGTAAGTTCTGGGCAATTCTGCATAATATTCACTCTTTGGTGGCATGTTCTTTGCATGATGTGCAGAGTGACATCACATACTGTACATGGCACTGTGGCATGCCGCTCTGCAAACCTCGGAAAACACTCATGAAGACTCTTGTCCTTGTTGGTATTCGCTCTCTCTGCCTTGAATATGAACTCGGCATATTCAAGCATGTCAGAAGGACACTTACAGCAGACCAAGAAAAATCACATGTGATATAGAACAAAGATATAAGACTGTTAAGGTTCACCTCATCATCACACCTGCTGCCATGCTGAGTTAGAACCAACTACAGCTCAACGTACTGTGCTGAAATAGCTTCACCAATATTTTGAAGTGCATATTTTTCTTTATTGTGCGCAGGAGCAGGTGGGTGTTTTCCACAGCCTCCAAATCTTCTCTCACCTGACAACTTGAATAAACAGTATTTTCATAATGTTTATGTCTATACGTATGATATGTATGTATGCATGATGATTTTAAAATGTTTCATTTGACCAGTGCAGTAGGTGTGTGTGAGTGTTTGTGTGTTTATGTGTGTGTGCTTGTGTGTGGAAAATGGCAACAGGTCCATATTTATATGCTGGATCCCTCTTCATGGTTGCCATGGTGAGAGAGGATGGAGAGAGAGAGAGAGAAAGAAAGAAAGAGAGAGAGAGAGAGAGAGAGAGAGAGAGAGAGAGAGAGAGAGTTTGTATTGTGGTTCTATAAGTTGAAAGCAATTTAGCAGCACAAAAAGGATCCATTTTTAACCATTTTGTCTTGCACAACAAACAACATCCTGCTGTAAGAGTTAAGTTTTATGGGCAACGTTGCTTTCAACCATTTCACAATAACAATCACACTGCATGAAGGGAAACCTGAATGCTTAAATAAGGACTGTTAAACACGACACCCTTTCTTCAATATTTTACATAAAATGGCCCTGGATTCTGCATGGACTATTGACTCTCTCTGGTGGCCAGACATGGTAATGTATCTAAGTGATCATGGTTTCACTATATAATCTTTCTGTAATCAGGTACACCTGACAGTGTATTAACAAAAATGGCACACAAGTGAATACATAGGGCATTCTTGGTCAAACATTCACTCAATCACTTCCTTTCGACACAATTTAGACCATTTATCCTCCTTAAATAAATAAAACTGAACATCCCTCAGATTACAAAATGGCCACTTTAAGGCTTCATATAAAAACAATAAACCTACCTGAGATGTACTGCTACTAGACACCCCTGAAACTGCCTGGAAGTTATACTGCTCTCTGTGATTGATGGACTAGACAGGGGAGAAATACTAACAAAAAAATACTTGACAAACCTGAACTGAACCACACTGTGATGAGTGATGATAAACTTAACCAGCCACATACAACAAGGAAAACATTTCACTTCATGCAGCAGTTTGGTTCACTTTTTACACACTGCAATTACTTATCAAATAGTATGCACTGGAATATGGTTAGTATGGATGATGCTTTGCTGTGGACATTCAGAGCAGATTTTGGATAGAGTGCATAACATGCGATGAATGCAAAAAACTGGCCTGGCTGCACAGAGATGGATTGCATCTGGTTCTGGACCAGACGTAATCCATCATGCCAGACCATGGCGTTTTATGATTGACAAGTGAGTCTGCAACACTGTGGATCAAAGTTTCACGCACTAAGCCTTTGGTCCAGCTAGTCTTCATTTCAACATAATGCAATGCATTTTCTTTGGGTATTATTGATTAGTTTGATAAATGTAAGGGAGTCAATATGCAAAAGTACACAATATACCAGACAATATGCAATAGCATGCTAACAATTTGCAGCAGCACACATTAAGAGAGTGTGTATGCAAAAAGTAGGAAATGCATGTATACACAATTTAGAAAAAAAATCAAATCATGAAGCGTAATCCTTCATTATACACCAGACTACCAGAAACCAGTATTTTAAAAATGAATTTGCCAGTTTGAATGGACAGGCTGAAAAAGTGTGAAATCAGTAATGCTCTCTATTCCTTCAACTATTGGGGAGCCTTTGAGGCAGGAACTCAGCCTACAGTGGAGCTGCTCACTGGCCACCAGTAGAAGACTGTGGTTGTACTGGGCAGAGTGTGATACTGTGTGAATGTGAAACAGGGTGTTGGTAGAAAAGATCATGTGTGTTCAGTCAGCCTTGCATGAATAAAGGTTATCCACCACCTTTTTCAAAATCGAACTTAAACTCATAAGATGTATACAGAAATAAATTTTCTAGCTGACAAATAATTTCCTCTGTTTCTCATCTTTGCTTATTGCTTACTTCTTTGAAATGTCTTGAAAAAGCAGAGAGGAGATACTATCTATGTGAGCAAGGCTTAAAACAGCACAAACTGAATAATTGGGATCATTTCATCTTAGAGTCCTTTTGTATTCACTAATTCCCTGCTGTGTGTTTTTTTTCCCCAGCATAATCTTATCACATGGGCTTACGTATATCTATCACAGCTTTCATTACAAGCAAGACAAGCTGAGATCAGCTTTACAGACATGCTGCCACAGTACTGCAGATATATCGTAGTCCAAGGTTGGTTTCAGAAAGGATTATTAGAGCTACACCAGAAATTAAGTTTAAATCAAATCTTCATGTTCCCACACTAGAAAGAGAGAGAGAGAGAGAGAGAGAGAGAGAGAGAGAGAGAAATGAATTTTAACATGAACCGGAAAGCCAAATTCAAACCTGTGATGTCCTCAGGCACAAAAATCAAATCTGGTACATAACAGATCATAAAAATATGAATAGTTTAATATAAAGTATCTTTCAAACTTTTATGATAAATCATTTATCTCATACTCTATTTTATATTATTTTAGAGTAGTACTTACATTTTTGGACCAGTCAGTGTTCCCAAATTTCCATTGTGTGCTGTCAAAATGTCCATAAAGTCGGCCTCCACTTATTTGTTGATGAAACAGCCACAGAATGTGCCTCATAGATCATTTTCTAGCTTTAGGAAAGTCTTGGAACTCTTATTTCTAACTTGCTGATAAAACTAGACTCAACTGTCCAAGGTAATATAAAGAACACACACTGAGTTTTCTTTGCTTTGTAGTACATTTCCTCCCTTCCAATTTTATCTTTATTCTTGTTCAAGAGCAATTTGAAAAATTTCAAATACACCCCACTGATCACATTTGGAAATGGGATTCTGCAGAAAAGATTATTTTTTGGAAGAAAAAAAAAGAAGACATAAACCATAGCTAAATATTGTTTGTCAGTTACTAAACAAAATATAGGTCAAGTCTCTTAAATGGTCTATGTCTTTGACCTTTGGAGATTTAACATAATCAGTTGGTGTCTGTGCAGTTTGTGAATTGAGGGCACTAAGATGTGGAAAGTCGATGTAAAGTATTCACATCGCCTCATGAATGACATCCAAGGATAGGAAAGAACAGAGGGGCATTTTTCACTGCATGTGCCGACTGGCGTAGAGGTCGACTCATTTTAGGTCACAGACTAAGACAACAGTAGCAGCACTGTTACATTAAACATTGTTTCAGGGTGATAAGGCAGGTACCAGTGCACTTAACCACAACAGAACAAACATCATTATCAACTACATAAATTAACTGTGAGACTGTGCATCACAAATTTTCCTGTCCAAGCACCATTAGGTCTTTGCTGAAATTCAGTGTCATTATGTGAAACTCTCACTAAAAATCAGCTAATTTTAGGAATCTGAGACATTCACTGTCCACTCTGCACAGTACAACACATCAAGGAATATAAAGCAAAGGATTTGTACAGTTTGATAACATGTAAAAGTGAGATGGTTATGTGGTTGAATGCACTGCCAATAGGACATCATAACCCTTATTTGTCTTACAATTAGAACATCATATCATTAGGACACAAAGGACACTTTGAGGTTATCAGATCTTTAAGCAAAACCAATGGAACACTTTGGTCTTGACCAAACATGTGAATGAGACTGTCTGCTGAGTTTTGCTGACCAGTCAATTTAGATCAGACATGATTTACAGATATGGAGAGGAATCCAGGAGTATATAAGACTCTGCTGGACTTCAGATCGTTGTACAGAGGCAACATGGGCAAGCTACTCATCTGCGTCGGTAAGTTGAGAGTTCATTGCTTGTCATAGGAATTAAAATATTTTACTTTCTGCAAAAGAAATGTTTTCTAATATATTTTACATGCATAACCTTCTCTCCCCTTGCCTTTCTTTCCTTCCTCTGCAGGACTGGCTCTCCTGCTGCATGTGCAGCTAGGTAATTATATTCTTCCTCCACTCAATGCTTGTGTGATACCCTTAAACATATCGTGGATGAAAGAATCAAACAACAAACCCTAACTGTGCCATTTCTTCCAGGATCATCCTACATCCTCTCCTGTTATTTCACTAACTGGGGACAGTACCGTCCCGGTGCAGGCAAGTATTTCCCCACCGACATTGACCCATGTCTCTGTGACCACCTCATCTATGCCTTTGCTGGAATGGACAACAACATGATCAAGACCTACGAGTGGGACGATGAGAAACTCTACGGACAGTTCCAGGCCCTGAAGAACCAGTTAGTAGACTCACATATACACTGTCTCTAAAGACACACCAGCTCTCTCAATGCAATCACAGACCACAACTGCACTGCATTGTTTGTTTCATATGATGATTTGTTAGAGCTTTGCTGCTGATGGAGAAACACAAATTCTTAGAGTAATGTGAGACTGCAGCACACAAATGTGCACAAAAGACATGAATACATGACCACAGAGTAAAGTGTGAGGAGTCAGAGTGGACTTTCTTCTTGTTTCTTGCAGGAACAGCAACCTGAAGACTCTGCTGGCCATTGGAGGATGGAACTTTGGTACTGCTAAGTGAGTACTAGACATGAGTATCAATATTCTCTCTGCCAAGACCTTGATCTGCAAGAAAAAGCACTCTGACTCTGCTTGTCTCTCTCCAGGTTCACAGCTATGGTCTCCACTGCTGCTAATCGCCAGACCTTCATCAGCAGTGTGATCTCATTCCTGCGTCAGTACCAGTTCGATGGTCTGGATATTGACTGGGAGTACCCTGGCTCTCGTGGCTCCCCACCTCAGGATAAGCAGCTCTTCACCGCCCTGGTTCAGGTCAGACACACTGCTGTGTCCTTTTTACATTGCCCTATAGGTACACACGGGCCATGCATATATTTGCACTTACCTTGTTTTTGATGATGACAGTGGTACCACTTAATGGATTCAAAGCCAACTATTTTAAAATCTGCTGCCAGACATGATGGTCAGATGTATGAATGTTGACATGGCAAACAACAAAATATACATGACAGATTTGGCTAGATTTAGATGAGGTTAGTTGGACAACTAATCTGACAAGGCTAGGTCAAGGTCCACCAGGAGAGGAGGAAAGCACTGCAATTATTTCCCCCCCTCTCCTGGTCAAATTTTTTTTGAGGTGGTCGGTCCTAAAAAGCAGACCAGAAAATAAGGAGGCTTCATACTAAAATATGAGCAAATAGTCTGATCAGAGGGAATTAGAAATAAAGGTCTCTTTCCAACAAAAGCCTGTCTCAAATAAAGGCCTGGTATCCTCTGCAGTTGAGCTAATAAAGACCACTATAAGAGGAAATACTGAGTGGCTGTCACTGTGGGAAAGATCCCATGAATGTGAGTATAGCTTTAACCACGCAGAAACTAAAAAATCCATTGGAACATCTTAGTTTAATGTAGATGCAACAAAATATATAATTGGTTCTTTATGATAAAATCACTAAAATAACTAATCATGATGTCAACAGAACTTTGTTTAAACGGAGATTTGTAAAAGCCCCCTGAGGAAGCAATAGGAAACTATTCATGCTGATTCAAGTTGAAAGAGCAACTGGGGAAACTCCGCCATGTGGCCGACCAATTGTGCAACTTCATCACTCAGTCAGTCAGGGATAGTCATTCACATTTGTAGGGCCGGCCTTGCCATTGCGGCCCAGCCAGAAATATGTTGCTTGGGTTGAGGTGGTAGATTATATAGCAAAGACCTTCATCATGCCTGTTTTTCCCACTTCGCTTCTCCATGTGTATCCATCATTGATTCATGAAAAAAAAACATGCAGCCATACAAAGCCTGTCTGTCTGAGTCTGTCTCTATCTATCTCTGTAGGAGCTGATGAGCGCCTTTGAGGCGGAGGGCAAGAAGACCAACCGTCCTCGTCTGCTGCTGACTGCTGCCGTCTCTGGTGGAAAGGGAACCATTGATTCTGGATACCAGATTGCCCAGATTGGAGCGTTAGTATTACAAAGCCTCACAAAAACAATGCCCCACCTCAGATGGATCAAACACAAATATATTTACAACATAGTCACACTTGAGACTTAACACAGCAACAAAGCCAGACTAAACAGTGATGTTGATGTCTTCATGCCAGTGTGCTGGACTACTTCCATGTGATGACCTACGACTACCACGGTTCTTGGGAGCACAATGTTGGAGAGAACAGCCCTCTGTACAAAGGCCCCGCTGATCAAGGATCCCTCATCTACTTCAATGTGGTGAGTAGGGGTGGGATTCCTCTCTTCCAAACAACATCATGAAATGGAAACAGGGGTACATGGGATTAAGGAAACGTTGCTCATGCTGGTGGTGTGCTGTCATCTGCAGGACTATGCTATGAAATACTGGAAGAGCAATGGTGCCCCCGCTGAGAAGCTGCTGGTTGGTTTCCCTACCTATGGCCACACCTTCCGTCTGGCTTCTTCTAACACAGCTGTGGGCGCCCCCGCCAGTGGACCTGGACCTGCTGGACCCTTCACCCGTCAGACTGGCTTCTATGCCTACTATGAGGTAACTACTTCCTCTTCCAATGTATTTATATGTATGAGAGTAAGAGAGAGTATAACATTTTCACCTGTGCTGATCATTGAATCTCTTAATCCTTACCTCTCCTCAGATTTGCACCTTCCTGAAGCAAGGAGGCACCCAGGCCTGGGACTCTGCCCAGGAAGTGCCTTATGCCTACAACCAGAACACCTGGGTTGGATATGACAACGTCAAGAGCTTCCAGATTAAGGTCTGAACTTGTATTTGATGATTCAGATTTTAATATGTTGCCAACCCTTTGTGTTATAAGCTCTACGTATCACCAATCTAACCTCTAACCTCTCTCTACAGATCCAGTGGCTGAAGCAGAACGGTTTTGGAGGAGCCATGGTGTGGACTCTGGACCTGGATGACTTCAGTGGCACTTTCTGTGGCCAGGGAAGATATCCTCTGATCAACACTCTCAAGAGTGGCCTGGGAACTGGAGCTGGTAACACAAACACACCACATAAACACCAGATATCTACATATAGAAACAGCTGCATCTCTTAACTTATGTTCTGTTTCATCTCTCTCCCCAGCCTGTAGTGCTCGCACCGACCCCCTGCCTCCAGTGGCCCCCACCCAGCACGTTCAGCCTCAGCCTCAGCCTCAGCCCGGTGGTGGTGGCAGCAGCGGAGGATCTGGCTTCTGCGCTGGCAAGAGCAATGGAGTGTACCCATACCCCACCAACAAGAACCAGTTCTACCATTGCCAGCAGGGAAAAACCTACGTTCAGCACTGTGCTGCTGGCCTGGTCTTCGATAACAGCTGCAAGTGCTGTAACTGGGCTTAAAGAAATCCATGGTCCAACTTCATGAGGATTGTTCTTAATGTAGTGGGTCTCATATCGTGTAATACAAGACCATACCACTAAGGCCCGCTTGCATGAACAGCTTTGTAACAGCTCTGTTTAGCAATCTCTGATGTAACTTAAATAAATATAGCATTTAAAACAACTTGAAATCTCTGATGTTTTTGTATGCCTCACCCATCAGTTATGATGCTAGTCAGTCTATATCAGACATGGACAAACTTTTCCTCTTAAAGTCACATTTAGTCTTGCGGGACCACAGAAAGTTTTCAAGAAACACACTTGATGCTCCTGAATGTTGGGTAATTCTGACAATTTAGCTGTGGTGGCGGGTATGAGGGATGGGGCTATAGGTTTTGTCTTAATTTTTCTCACCTATAGTTACATCAGCAATGTGTCGAGTGGAAGAGTTAACACAGTGACTAACAGGGAAATTTGCCACTGAAATATGCCAAGAAATATGTGCTTATTTTAACTGTCTGTCTGTACTGGGCAGTTTTTTAAAATGAAAAATTCCTAGCTTGAGACATCTGGCCTTATTTACGGAGAAATGCCCCGTACAGAAACTTTTATCAAGTACTGTCTTCATTTTAGGCCATAGAGGGCATCATATCCACTTTAATTGTAGGCCTATCATTGTTATTGTTCGTGCTTCATTACATTTTTAGATGGTTGGTAGATGATAAATTTATCAAGCTTGTGCATGAGTTTGAACAGTTTTTTATTTAATTTACATATTTATTTTTACTCTGTTGTTATTTGTTAATAATTTACAAAGCACATTTTATTTAAACTTGTTTGTTGTATGGTTTGAGTATAGCACTTGGGGTTACAAGATACGTTAATGCTAAGTTACATGAACGGGCTCAACAAATACCAACCAGGCAGAAAAGTGCAGCAGCACGCTCAACCAAACATCGCAGGCTTAGTCTGTGCTGCAGGCTCTTGGTCTGCTCTGAGATGAGCAGCATCTCTGGACCATTGAGCGCTGCCATGTTGAGTAAAGTCAAGTTGAGCTTGTATGTTCAATATCAAGCATGGCAAGTCCCGTGGTCAACGGGCTGTAGTTTGCCCTTGTCTGGTCTAAATTGTTTCGCCACAGATCAGAAAAGGTGAAAGAAGTTATTTACTTCAGTAGAATTTGGAGACTTTGTCAAAAAAGAGAAGTAGGATGTGGTCAAAACAAATCACTCTCATCTTGAAGTTACAACAAGGACAGCAAATAACAGCAGTAAATACTGTCAGTGTACATAAGATAGAAAGACAATCACGAGACTTAAAAAGCAAAAAAAAACATTAATATGTTTGTCAAGGTGACAGTGTAAAAGAAACAAAAGTATAAAGTCACAGCCCATTTCTATGAACCCATAAGGTGTTCACTGGTCACACTGCTTTACCACATAAAATAAAAATATGAAGACATTGCAGTGTACCTGGAGGTGTAGAGAGAAATGGACAAAGAGTGGGGTGACACCGAGGCATTGCCCAACTCTGGGAGCCAGGTGACGCCGGTCAGACCTGAAAATGCCAGCAAGGCAGCAGAGAGACTTGTCTACATGTCATGTGCGTATGAAGACTCGTATGTAAGAAGTTAAAGTTAAACACTTACACACATTTGGATACCACCCACAGACAGATGACTTGGTGGAACGCTTTAAAAGAACCGTAGAAAGCACGTTGTTGTGAAGAACTAAGATCAGCTGTTCCTGTGTGTCTTGTTTGCTGTCCATCCCCATCCAGTTCCCCAGAGCTCTACAAGTTTCTCTCCATTAGAATTGTTGTATGGGAGGCAGCCCAGAAACATCCTGGACTTGGTCAAGGAAGCCTGGGAGCAGCAAACAAAGCCCTCATTAGCTTGCGGCACAAATGGACCAATGAATGAAGCAAGCCTGGCCAATAGAGCCACAAGCAGGGAGCCCAGCCGAGGGAGTTCAAAATAGGAGAAAAAGTTCTGGTGCTTGTCCCTGCTAGGGATTGCAGATTTTTAGCTCAGTGGTGCAGATCCTATGAGGTGGTGGAAAAGATTGGGCCAGTGAAGTATAGCATAAAAGAGCCCAGGGAAAACACAAACTGCATTAGTGTCCAGAAATGGAGAGAACAATTATTAGGAACTTTTTAATAAATGAAACTTAGATTACAGAACATTTAATACAGTGGTGTCAAATCTAAGTGTTACACCAAACACTTACGCAACAGAGAATTGTCGTTGGCCTTGCTTTGACGGAGTAGTCATATGCCTACTGTGTGGGACAGCTCTTCAGGGCAGTCAAGAATCATGTGGGTGAAGGCTGGGGTGGAGGGTGGTATGAACTGCGGCAACCAGTGGATTGCAATGACAAGTTTGGGTCTGAGTGTTTGAATAGGCTGTTCTGGTGTGAGTAACTGTTTAGTTTGCACATAGGTTGAGCAGTTGATAGTCACCAGATGCTCAGCTGATTTGATGACGTGAATGACTTCATGTTCCTGCCTGCGCCTACGCTGTAAGCCCCATGTTTGGTTAATCAGAAACTGCTCACAGTCCAGTGTCATCACAAGATGACATTTACCAAAAAAAAAAAAAAAAATTCTGGGGGGGGGGGGGGCA
>OMLF01056536.1:0-23172 GCA_900302615.1 Holocentrus rufus | reverse complement strand
CGCCTGCCTGCGCGCATCCTCACATCCTGGAACCTCCGACTTCACCTGTCCAGGTTAAAGACCAAAGGTGACCGGGCTTTGCCGTCAGATCCACAGCTTTGGAACGGCCTGACCGAGGAACTCAGGCTATAAAGAATTTATAATCCCTATGAACTCTATTTATTTTCATGACTTTTATTTTTATGTTTTTAATCACTATCACCAATTTCTTATTTATCTTTGCATTTTATTTTGGGTTTGATCGATTTGTCTTTTGTTGTTTTTGTGAAGAATAAATAAATAATAAATAAATAAATAAATATTATATTTATTATAGCCCCTAAACCCGCTACATTGATTCTTACACGACATCAACTTGCTATGTATTAATAACTAAGCTTTGTGCATAGAATGATCAAAACCACAAACACATTATCGACATTGTTTAAATTTCTCTATAAATAAATAAATAAAGGAGTAATAGAAAATAAAGTTGTGAGTAAGATGTTTTGTAGTTCTCTTACTTTGTAGTTCTCTTACTCTGAGTGCAGATAGGGACGCAGATAATTTATTTGGTTGCACAGATACAGACACAGATAATGGTGTACTTGCTAATCCCTATTTCTTATGAGGTAAATGTATTTTAATTCATACTTTTCAATACAGCATGAGTTCATAAACTTCATATGATTTTATTTAAAAAATGGTTCTAAAAATAGTTCTTACTCTTGTGATCAAAAGCATTTATTTGAAGCTCAATTCTGAGGCTGTTCTCTAATTAGTTTTCTAATAAACAATAAATATAGCAACTTCCAATCAACTCACACCCATTTCAGGCCGAATTTACCAACTTCTGGTTCTGGATAATTTAGTTGGTTGAACAGATACAGATGCAGATAATGGTGTACTCGCTTATCCCTAGTGTTGATTGGTATTATCCATCGGCCACACACAGGCGAGCAAAACATAAATAGCTCTTTTGAAGTAACTGACAACATTGTGCTCAGCTGATGGGATGAACAGGGTTCTGGTCAAACATGGGGCAGAGTTATGCTTTCATGGAATGGACAGGGCAATTGATGACGTTGATGAATTGTTGTGTGTGTGTTCATGAGTGTACTGACAACATTTGTTAGATTCTTTTTGCCATCTGCAGCAGTCAGTGCCTTATTGGAGCAGCATGGCCTCATGACTTGCTTGCCTTTTTGTAGCAGCTGAACAACATACACACACACACACACACACACACACACACACTAACTGGCAAAAGCTGTACTTTATGCTAGACATAAATTAGCACCTCTCCAAGGAGACTTGCACCTCCAGCAGGCTGCCAAGGAAAGACTTGGACGTCTGCTTTCTTGCTTTTCGCACCATATTGCATGAGGAGTATGTGTGTGTGTGACCAGTAGAATATGTGTGTGTGGGTGTGTGTATGTGTGTGTTGTGTGTTTAATTGTGTAAGCTGTTTGAATTATTGGGCTGAACAAGAGATTGTTTGGTTTTGTATGGAGAAAAAAAATAAGCAAAATGTCTTCATTAGAATCATTTCAGGTTAAGGCTGTCCAGAGACAACCAGTGTAGTATTGATTATTTCTATAATAAAGATGTAATCATGTCTAACTGGCAATACTGACTGAACTGGATCTGATTTTTTGTTGAAGAACAATATCAACCCTGTCGGTCTAACCCCAGTTAACACACATAAGCACCAAGTTTGAATCCGTTCTCTTTAAATTTGTAAAATTGTACTTCACAAAATTCAGCATCAGTTTCTGAAACACCAGTGTCGACGTGTGTGATTATCTATCTGCTCTCACACACTGTTCATATGTTTTATTTATTTGTTTGTTCTAGGCCTGCCCCTGCTGGTCCAGAGGACCATCGCCAGGACCATCATCCTCCAGGAGAGCATTGGGAAGGGGCGTTTTGGGGAGGTGTGGCGGGGTAAATGGCGTGGGGAGGAGGTGGCAGTGAAGATCTTCTCCTCACGCGAGGAGCGCTCCTGGTTCCGGGAAGCTGAGATCTACCAGACTGTCATGCTGAGACACGAGAACATCCTGGGCTTCATCGCTGCTGACAACAAAGGTTAGGAGTCTTTGTCAGAGCTCTAACATTCTGTGTTACAATTAGATGAAATTACATTGATCCCCATGAGGAAACAGGGCCATGGTAGCTGCAAAATAATACATGAATGCAACAAAAAAAAAACAGAAAAATAGAAAAAATAACCGAGAAAGATATTAAGTAAAAGAGTATAAGCACTTCCAGTGTGTCCAGTGTCCAGCATATTATGAATAATGAAAACTATAGAAGAATAACATGAGTTACAGCATTATAATGGTTTATGAAATGACAGCAGTACATACAGAGACAAAGAAAAATAATTTGTGTAAACGTGTGCAAGATGAAAAAAAGTACATCACTAGCTGTTCAAATTATCAAGACCTCCATATCTAAAGAATGTACATTCCTAGACGTTAACCTTCTCAAAAACAAATCTACAAAACAAGTGACTGTGCAAGGTGTATATGCATTGAGGGTAGTTAATATTACATATTTGCCAATTAGGTATCATATTAACAGAAGTGTAGCCGTGGATTTCAACTCGTACACAGAGAATTTGTGCACTGTGGGAGATGGTGGAGGGAGTAGGATTGAGGAGCCAAAGAGGCTGAGATTTGCATTCAAACCCCCAATTTCACCAACACAGTGGTCCATGGACTGGTGCCGGTCTTTCCACTAATGATTTGGAATGAAAAACTACTGCACAAACCTTTGCTCTCCATGGCACATGATTTGCAACCACTGCTGTAAATCTAACTCTGCCAAGAATAAAATTCTTGGGGAACACTAAATCCTCATAAGCTTTATTTGTTTATTTATTTATTCATTGGTATGGAAATGATAACATTTTTAGATGATAAAATTTCATTTTTAAACCAGTCAGTGTACTGACTATACATATACATCTATCTATCTATCTATCTATCCATCTCTCTCTCTCTCTCTCTCTCATGTATGTGTGTATATATATATATATATATATATGTATATATATATATATATATATAATTTACACACACACACACACATATCAGAAAGAAATTATATGAGAATCATAAAGGCATTGGATGATTAAGGTGTCATCAAAGAATCAGTACCCAATTGAGCTGCCCAAATTAGAGCTTCATTCACAGCTTCATCAACAGCACTGAAGCTCTAGTTGTCAGAGTAGGAAAGCAGCTCTGTTGAGAGTGGAGTTTCTGTAGGCGGTGAGTATTACAAAGTGAATAGACATGCTGGTAGACAGTATGGGGGAGTTCACAGGAAAAACTAAGCAGACATAACGTACCTACCTCAACACACATGCAGAGACCAGGCCAGTGTGTTTGTGTGTGCATGAGTGTATGAAAGCAAGATTCAGTAATGACACACTGCATAACTCTGTAATGCTTTAAAATATGGAGTTCAGTTCAAATTAATATTCCCTCTGTTTGTTGACATGGAAATATTTGCTCTTTATGGCTCATACTGGTGTGTGTAATGATCTCTTTAGCATAACCAGTTATGTTTAATAGGTCATGGTGATTATCCCAACACATTTGGCAGCTCACGTCTCTTGCTGAATAAAGATTGGCTGATTTTCTGCCAATGTTCCGTACCTTTGGAACTATTGATTTTCATGGCAATGGGTTCCAAAACCTTTTCCCAGAATTTTAGACTTCACCAGTTTGCATCTGGTGTTAAAATATGCTGTACATGTACATATCTTTTTCAAATAAGAAAACACATTTTTATGCAAGGTGTGAATGCACACAGTCTGGATGGTTGTAATAGGTAGAAACCTTGTTGCAGTGGGTATTAATGCAGACATTCAGAAAAATGTTCTCAAAATGTCATTGTATTATTGTTGTTGTTGCAACAGAAACATCATCATGCTGCGGCCTCTGCTATGAGCTGGACTGTCAGAATAATACACAAAAAAATTGACAAATATCCTACCAGAAATGGGATGTTTGAGGAGCATGCTGTGACAATGCTGACCAATTTGAATAATTGCTGTAAAAACAAAAGTAGTCTCTCAAGCCAGACGAGTTGGCTGCCGCAATTTCCAAGTTCCTCTGCCTAACAGTCTGCACTTCGAAAACGCTGAAAATGGGTAGCAAGATAAGGCGGATATCCAGTCATTTCTTCACTTATGTATCCCCTGTGCAGACGCATAATTAACTCCTATTGGGAACCAAATTAGACAAACCCTAGCTAGCTAGCTGCTAAGAAAATGAAATGGAAATGGAAATTCAGAAAGGTATTCTCGATTCAAATCTTTCGGAACTTTGCAAAATACATTCCGTGACAATTGAGGTTCCTCCTTGCTGCTGAGACATCTTTTACGTTTTTCAGTGTCTTCTTTCACCAGTTTCGTCGGCATATCGTCCATGCTAGTTCGGTTGAATACTCTTCTGGTACCAAGAGTTTTCCCGGTAGAAGATGACAGCGTCCTCTCCTCAAATTTTAACAGGCTGAATTACAGACTTATCTATGGAGCATTCTAAGATTGTGGAAGAGATAGTCTGGTTTGAAAGACTGAAACAGAAGTGATCTTTTATTCAGAAGCCTAGTGCAAAAAAAAAAAATCAGTCCACAAATGGCAATTATAGAAGGCTTTGGAGTATGTCATCATAAATCTATAAGATCATATATTAGTCAGCTAATGTAGGTGTTATAGGTTTGTGTGGATATAACACCTCCCATCCTAGAGGTTTTGATAATTTAGAAGTACCACATGGCTAGAAGACTCCACAGTGATTTCTGGCACCTCCTGAACCATCACTCTCAACACCAAATACAGCTTAAGACATTTCCATTTCCCTGTACTTACACCCGAGCTGCTTTCTGAAAGTGCAGAAGAGGGTTAAAGCAAATCCTCAAGTGTCTGACACCTGTTCCTGCTTCCTGCTCTGGCTCTGTGTCTAGATAATGGGACATGGACTCAGCTGTGGTTGGTGTCGGACTACCACGAGCACGGCTCTCTGTTTGACTACCTGAACCGCTACACTGTCACCGTGGAGGGCATGATCAAACTGTCCCTGTCCACCGCCAGCGGCCTCGCCCACCTTCACATGGAGATAGTGGGCACGCAAGGTGAGAGATACTCAGTCAAACACACACACGCACACACAGAGTCATATATTTAGCCCCTTTCACACACATGACAGTCCCGGATGACTGCCATGTCACGATGCTGGATGTTTAAGGTAAGTAACAGAAGTCACAGACATCACTTGTTATTGTTTAGAAATGTAGCAGACGAGGAACTCCTGTGGCCAAGTGCAAACTTTGTCCTACCACTATTAATGTGCATATGAACGCACATTAATGGCAAGCACAGCACTCTTCATTAAAAAGCTAACTTTTATTTATATAGCATACAAAAATGTGATGTTTCAGTCCAGAGGAACCTTCTTCAGACAGTCAGTTGGTTTTAGGAAACGCGCACTTGATGATGAGTAAAACATCAAGACTTGTCAACATTTTACTTGTGTTTGAAAGAACATGTTTGAAAGAATGGTGATGGTCCTGTCTTGATCTGGAGGCAACATATTGAAGTCCTGAAGCCAGATTCACAGATGTCTGTTTAAGATAGATCTTAAGAAGAAATTCTGGGAAGTTCTTAAGAAGGTTTTTAAGTGCAAATGCTCAATATTTTCTCAGTAACAGTCTCATGTCTTAAAAGTGTCTTTAATTTTCCTTCTTACGAACTTGTCACATGTCAAAATAAAACCAGAATTAATTATCTTAATAAAGTCTAGGCTTACTAACATAGAGGCTAAGAAACTTCATTAAATTTTTCATTTATCAGAATAAGTATGTTTGCCATTGTTAGTGTGGTCTACCAAATGGAAGGGTTTGTTTTACACTTAGGAAAAAATCAGGATCAAATTCTTTTTTTTTTTTTTTTTAAGTTTTGGTAATCGGGCCCCAGAACCCTAGCACTGTACACAATATGTACAACTGACACAAACTACTGTTTGAGTAATTTGGACACCGTACAGATGCACACACAATCTCACACGGGTACTGTTACCAAGAAGAAGATTGTGTGTATGTGCTGGGCAGTGCAGTGTAGTGCAGTAAAGAGAGTATAACAGTGTTTATTTACTCAGTGGATTGCATTTTGCAGTTCTCATGGGAGAGTGTGTTTGTTAGCTTGTGTGTGCTTGTGCTTTACAGTAAATGCAGCTCATCCACATCTGAGTTGCAGGAGAAAAGAAGTGAAAAACACTAATTGCTCTATGTTTAGTCTCTGTGTCCATTTTTCAAGTTTTCCCAAAAAATCATTTAAGTTCAGACCAGTTCAAGATCAGTTATGCCATCGACCATTTTTTTGAAGCATATCATCTGCATCACTTGAGGGTATTTTTTGCATTGTTTATGCTACTTCTTGCTGAAATTGTGATTCATTCATGTCTTGCTCTAAGTCTTTTTTTTCTCCTACATTATATTCTACTCCTAGAATTACTGTTTGTTTTATTTCCAGGTAAGCCAGCTATTGCTCACAGAGACCTGAAGTCTAAGAACATTCTGGTAAAGAAGAATGGGACCTGCTGCATTGCTGACCTGGGCCTGGCCGTCCGCCATGACTCAGCCACTGACACCATCGACATTGCCCCCAACCACAGAGTGGGAACCAAAAGGTGACTGCTTGTTCCCAGGGGACACAATCTTGGATATAATCTACATCGTGCTATATTTGAATCACTAGGGAATGACGGAAATACCTGTAGTTAGACTGATAATTTCAGACACAACCATCCAAATGAATGACTGAAATCCAGTAGTGCTGATGTTGTGCTAACTAGCTCGCAAGCTAGCAAGCTAGTAGCATGATCCTGTGGAAGATGTATAATCTGTAGGGACCTCTATTGTTTTGGCCTGAGACTTCTTGCCCTGCACATCAGAGACCTAATTGTATCACTAAGCCAATTACATTTGAGTTTAACAACAATAACCCGCTGTGACAGCTGATGTTGCTAGCGTCTAGAGTCTAATCTGTTGTTGCTCAAGAGCTGTGGACCTATATGGCTTCCAGGGTGTGTATTGCTTCATTCGTAAGCACTCAATGGCTTAGATACCTTGTTGAGAGAGTGAGTGGAGAGCATTATAAGTCCTTGTGTGAGTGTGATTCATCACATGGAAGTACTCTCTGTCTCTCAAAAAGCATCATAATCAGCCATCCAGTAAAGCTTTTTAAAAATACACATAGAGCCACACATCCACACAGAGAGAGAGAGAGAATGACTTGTTGCTGCTGAGCCATTCAGTTTCATGTTCCAATGTTCCACAGATACTACATGTATGAAAACACTTGGCTGATATGAATGTTTTCATAACACCACCTGTTAGATGTGTGTGTGTGTGTGTGTGTGTGTGTGTGTGTGTTTGCTCCATTAGCCTACCAGTCCTTACAATTATTAACCTAAATTATTATTTATTAAAATCCTTCACGTCAAACTCCGTCATTTCGTCTGAATTTTGCAAGTTATCCAAGGGAATAAGAAAAATGAAAAAAGAAAAAAAAGAAGAAGAGAGAAAAATATACCATTGAAACAAAACTGACTCAGGAATGCAACAGCAATAGTTATTTTCCGACAGTATTAGTGTTTTAAGGTCTATTAGTCCTTTAGATAAAAGTAAAATTGATCACAAAAAAGTAAAATTTCTGACATCAAAAAGTACTCATACTGAGTTTCTCATTTACAGTAAAGAGAATACTTTTTCTTTGTTCCTCCCTTGCATCTTAGATATCTGGTGAATTGTTCAAGAAGATCACGGATGACTCCCCTCTTTGTTTTTATTCCTGTCTCTTTCTTTCTGTGTCCCCCTACTCTATCATGTAGACTTGTCTAGCCCCAAGGTTGGAAAGTGAACATCATGTTAAAGCCATAGTCCACCCTCAGTGATCAGGATTACTGCTATAGCTTCCCGCCTAATCTTTTTCTCTTTCTCTCTCAACATGTCTGTCCTTGTATGACTTGTTTCTCCCTGTTCTTCCCTTCCTCCCTCCCTCTCTGTGTGGTTAGTTAATGCTGCAGGCGTATTACAATGCCACTGAATCATTCAATAAGCCTTGGGTCAAGGAGGCAGAAGCTGTGGCTTTGGTTGAAATCCATGTTCCATATTGATGATCTGAATGCACTAGTAGTGTTTTTTTACCTGCTTTTCCAAGGCCAACTTCCACCAAATTTAGACTATTGGTACCATCTCTCTGTGGAAAGTCTAAATGTACATTTCTGCAGTCTAGAAGTTTCCACTGTGGCAAAACAAAGCACACACATGTGCTTGGCTAGAACATTCTAGTCTAGAACATGGTATACATTCCCAGATCTATGAGAATCGCTGTTGGAAGGATTTGATGGTTCAAAGCATGGAAGTGTCCATGCGACTGAAGCATTTAAAGGAATACTCCAATGTTTTGGATGGAATACCCTTTTTCTGACTTACCCAGACTGAGAAAAGATGTTCAATGCCATTTTCACTTCTGTACCTCCACTGGTTCAGTTGCTATGGGTAGCATTTTGTGTTAGCTTAGCATAAAGACTTGAAGTCTACAGGACTCGTCTGCCCATATCCGTCAAAATGAAAAAATAAACTTTGGAGAAACTCCGAACAGAAAATGCTACCCATCAAAACTGAACCAGTGGATGTGCAGAAGTGAATATGGTATCAAACATCTTGTCTTGTGTGTCTGGGTAAATCAAAAAAGAGTATTTTGCCCAAAACCCACCAGCTGAAAACTGATGTGAACAATGTTTTTGTCTTGTAGTATTTACCCACTGAAAGCTGATGTGAATGATTCATGTTGGACGTTCATATCTACAGTCTTTTCTCATGTGACATGAAAGCAGCATTAGGTCATTAGTGAGCATTAATTTAGAGGAAGGTTTGTGGGGTTGGTGGTTCAGAATCTAGTGTAGATATAAAAGGATTTGCAAGGCCTAGACTGTGGGAAAGGTTTCCCAAGAGTAGTCAGGTTTTCTGGACAGTGTACATCAGATGATGTCATTGTAAAAGATTTGCCAGCTTTTGCGGAGGAGAAAGTTTTGTTCAACTTGACAGTATCGAAGGGCTTTTGCGACTCTAGCAGAATTTGTAATTTGTTAAGCCTAAAACAAGAGGTGACAGACCTGTCAATCAGAGTTCACTATCAAATGATAATCATTGTTGAAGAAATTGCACAAAAGCCAAATGTGTTAAAGTACAGTTGTCTGCCAGTCAGCCCTATCTGAAGGCTGAAACTGATAACTGGGATTTTCAAGAGGTAACACCGAACAAGAGCCGTCTCCTTCACAGTCTTGATAACCATGGCGACACTGTATTCCAAGCTTTCTTCCAAAGAAGGTCTCTACTGTCAAAGCTGTGATCAATTCAAGGTTAGACACTATAGTAGATAATGTCTAGGCTTGGCTTTTATTAAGACAGCAACTTATTATAAAGCTGCTGCTATAGCTCCTTATACTTTTCAGTCCTTGTCCCTATGAGTTTCAAATGTCCTTCCCCTTCTGCCTTGCTGCAAGGCAAATAATTACACTTTACCTAAATGCCACTGAGTGTATTTTGAAAATATTAAGGTCTTTTGATCCAGTGAGATTTTTTTTTTCCTGTTCTAATTTATCTGAAGCTGTGTCGGCACCGGTGGCATAATATAACTGCTGGAGATGGAGGCCACTCATTCATTATCTGTATATCACTCAGTTAAAAAAAATCAATTCAGACTGTCTCTCTTGTGCCCAGTCTGTGAGTTATTTGATTGCACTGTTGAATGCATCTCTTTGGAGATCATCGGTGCTGTTGTTTGTGTGTGTCTAACCAGTAACCGTAGGTCTGAGTTGCATGGAAATATTGATCTCATTTTGCTTGCTGTATGAATAGCAGTTGCAATATGGGTTGTGTTTTTTGAAGCTTATCAACCTGAGTGATGCCTGATACTTACAGCTCTGTGGATCTGCCCAGAATTTAACAGCTCAGCTCAATCTGTCTCAGTCTATAGAGCTGGAATGTCATGTTGCTGCTCATCTGTTCCAGTGGTTTTCCATGTTCAGCGACTATTCCACATAATTCTGATGGTGATAACTGCCGAATGGTATCAAGGAGGCTAAGTTTCTTCTAATGGATAGAAAAACATCTCATTGTGTGACTGTAACTGTCATTTATTATAAATATTTGCAAGTGTGCAATTTTGCTTTAGGCAATGGTGTTACCATGACAACTACTACAATACTGATAAGTGCAGCTAGCGCCTCTCTTGCCTGGCAGCAAGGATGATGCAAAGTGTTGCCAGTCAGAATCATTGCACATCATGTAGAGCAGTGGAGTTTATGACATATTGCATGCTAGGTCAGATAATGAACAAACTAGCTAAGCTTGTTAAGCCAAGGTCAAGCCAAAATAACTTGCAATCCAATAAAAACCATTGGAAGATAATCATCCACTTCTCAATGACTACATGTGTGTTATATATAAGGTATTTATACCAGTGTGTATTAATTAAACCAGTGGGGTTGTGGGATACAGACCTTTAAACCTGTCCCTGTCCTCTGACTGCTCTGTTTTTTATTAAATTCCAGCTAGACTCAAATGTCTGTCAGCCTGTGCCACTCATCGGCTGTGTTGTCTTTCTGGTCAGGTACATGGCTCCAGAGGTCCTGGACGACTCCATAAACATGAAACACTTTGAGTCTTTCAAGAGAGCTGACATCTACGCTATGGGCCTGGTCTTCTGGGAAATCGCCAGCCGCTGCTCTATGGGAGGTAAGGATGGAAAGTGGGGTGTATAGATTAATGGACGAATCAATGGACGAATGGGGGGTGAGGGAGGGTGAAGGAGGGGTTGACAGATTAATGGAGGGAGTGATGGATGATTGGGGGCAGAGAGAGAGACAGATGGAATGATGCAAGGACTGACACACAAGACATTAGTATTTTTAACATATTTTGTTTTATGGGAAAATTTGCATCCCTTTAAAGGAATACCTGTTCGAAACCATTTTCACTTCTGTACATCCACTGCTTCAGTTCCTATGTGTAGAATTTCCCAGCTCCATCAAAGTGGAAACATAAACCTTAAAGCAAGGCCACAGTTGTCTTATTTACACAATGTATCATGTGTATTGAAATGCAAATTTGCGAGAGTTGTTTAGGAGTAGTTAGATGGTCGGACCTTTTTTTATTCTAAGACATGTGTTTCATATACATTGTGTAAATAAGACAGCTGTAGAGTTGCTGTAAGGTTTATTTTTTCATGTCAATGGAGCTAAGACTAATGACTCCTGTAGACTTTAAGTCCGAAAAAAGGGTATTTTGCCCAAAACGTTTGAGTATTCCTTTAATAAATGACGAGTAGACTGATGTATAACCTGACATCTTCCTTATAGAATAATAAGATCATAACGTAGTTTTTGAAACATAGTTGTGACACTTGAAATGCCAGCAATATCAAACAAGCCACAGACATTTAACAAACGTCATCATTTTGTTGTCTGGCGTTAAATCAAGGCGAAGACAGAGCGACAGGGGAAACAGCTGCCAGACACCAGGCGTTTAGATAAGCTTACATGAACTGGCTCCAGTTTGAATTGCTGTTGTGTTAAATCATTTGACATTAGTAGTGAAACAGACATTCATTTATATGAAAATGTAATGGATTATTGCTGAAAAATCGGCCTTCATCTCATTGGTTGCTAAGGTATGTCGAGTTCCCCACCAAATTATCACAAAAACCTGGTGAAACGCGGAGGATTCTCAGCAGGCAGAACTAGTGCACTGAAAAAGACAGAGAATTGGAGCTGAAACAAGCACCATGGGAGGAGGAGGGCCTATTAGCCATTAACAAATACCTCAGGCACCCTGGTTGCTGTCTCTCTCTCTCTGACCCTGGAGGAACAAAACTCATCTGAATGTTGATGTTTATTTTTTATTCTATGCACCCAAGACATTTTCCACATTCTTTTTTTTTCTCTGTCAGGCATTCATGAGGACTACCAGCTGCCGTACTACGACCTGGTGCAGTCAGATCCCTCCGTGGAGGAGATGAGGAAGGTGGTTTGTGAGCAGAAGCTTCGTCCCAACATTCCAAATCGCTGGCAGAGCTGCGAGGTAGGAAGGCTGTCGCTGTACCCGTCACTGCTGCCCTGAGCTTCGGCGGCCGCACGGGGGCGTTCAGAGAAGCTGAGGCATTTTGGGCGCCTCATGCGTATTTTGGGGTCAGAGTATGCTAGTACGATCATCATTGATCATGACTGACACATGTGTGTGTGTGTGTGTGTGTGTGTGTGTGTGTGTATATATATATATATATATATGTGTGTATATATGTATAGTGATGATAATGTTTAGGATATTCTTCTGGGTAGCTGTGATACAAGTGGTAAGCTGTAGAAAGCTTTTCTGCTTAGGTAGCCAAACAGCTATTGTTCAGCCCTGGTAGGCCAGTTGACCTCAGTGCTGAGGTCAACCTACATACTCAGTCAAACCTACAACTCTGTCTCTGTCTCACAAACACACACACACCACAGACACACACCCACACTCCCCAGAGAGGAAGCAGCCATTTAGCCTGAGGGTGGGAAAAGTGTTTTTGTTGTCTCTCCTGTGGTGTCGAGTTTCAGCTCTGGCCTAACTACATCAGTGCTGTTACACACACACACACACACACACACACACACACACACACACTTTACTGTATCGTCTGTTAGATATGGTATAAACCACAGCAGAATTTGATTTGAGTTGATTGGGAGTAACAGGGCAGAAATCGAAACTTCTGTGGCTGAGTTCTTGGCTAGGATTTCATCATACCATTTGTTTCTATGTTGTGAAAATGTTTGATGGCAGTGCAGTTTCTCTACATTAAATGCTACCTCTGTATCGAGTTGATCAAACCACGCGTGCCTGCCTGAATTGATATAATCTAGTGCAACGGTTGGATCAATACACTCCTGAGGGAAATGTGGCGACAGAGGTGGGCGGATTGCGAGGGAGATCATTCAGGATCATTCAGAAATTGGCGAAATCTGCATTGCTATTCCTGATCTTGGTATTCCTGATATAGGTATTGATTCTCAGCTGGGAGAAAGTACTATTATGTGAGCTGAGATGTAGTCTGGTGGATGTTTGCCTGCACCAGTCTTCCTCCACATTTTATATTCCTGCCTGTCAAAGGAAATGAGCAATTTAATTTTAAAAAGCCTATGATCCATACACGAAAAGATGAAGGTAAACTACTCACCAGTTAGGGTGTTAACCTTCCAATCTTCCAAGCACGCTTGACACTTTGATTGCGAATGTTGAGAAAAATTCTTAGAAGGTATTTATCACTGATGATTTTCAATCAAGATAATTTCACTGAAAGCCACTTTGATTATAGTCAAATCAAGCCTCGCTTAAAGTTAATTTCACATAAATGTGTCAGTACACCTAGGGTCATAATGAAATAGGACAGTAGTGAAGCAAAGCCACACATACGCACACACACACATATGTTGGATGGTTGGGAAAGAAGCTTTGGGAGTGCTACAGGTAAAGGTAAATATGCAAGTGAGATGAGGTTACCAACTGATATAGTTACTAAATGATACTATCCCCCTTATTATGATCAGCTGGGATGATAATCTACTGTTTATGTAATCAGAAATGTACTTAGTGGCCCAATATCAGATTTTTATAAACATTTTTAATATCTTAATAGGTAGATAGATAATCCTAGAATAGCACTCATACGGTTTGGTGTCCATCTTTGTGCTCTCCATCTGGTAAGAGCTGATCTCAGTTTTAGAAAGTGACACAAAAGTAATTAGTTATCCGATTACTTTCTGGAGAGGGCGATTAATAAGGTAATGTGATGACAATTTATAGAGAGTGATTATTAACTTTACTTGATTATGTTTTAGCTGCAAGTATAAGCCACTCTGTCAGTGGGTCTGTCAGTCTGTCTTTTGGTCTCAAAACTGAAAGGGTGTGATACCCAGTGATGTCCACCACTATACATAAATGGGGGATGCTGTTGCATTGCATGAATGCTTCAACCTCAGGTAAACATAAAATGATTTGTTTGAAACAAGAAGAAAGTATATGCACAGTGTGGACCAGGATGCAGTTACAGATGCCTCTTGATCTGCAAAGCCTAGTTGGATAGTGTGACAAAACTTTCATGAGCCAAGCATGTCCTGTTGGACCGATTTCATTTGCTTAAAGTTGAACACAAGTCAAGTCCAGTTATTTTTTAAAGAGCCAGAGAAGCCAGTGTGTGTGTCGTCATTCTCCGGGGAAATTTCCATTATGCAAGCTACCCTTTGATTGTTTGATTGACGTGTCTAGGACCAATGTTATTCCAGAAAAATGGGACGAAGACCCTTCATCAGTTCACTTTATTTGTTTCTACTGAAAGAATAAAACGTAGCAGAGTGACCATTTTTTCAAACTTGTAGCCAACCAAATGGCAGCCTCCGAAAACTAGCAAAACCTACAGATGTGGAGTATTTGATAAATGTGAAAAATTACAACCACCCTTGTTGTACAGCTGTGAAATTGCATAGACGACAGTTTTTGGTATTTCTTACATTTATCCTGGAACAAGAACAATATTAAACTTATTTGTATTGGTATATCAGTTTATCAGTTTTATTCCACCCTTACTGGCTACTGCAACCATCTACCATAGCATAACTGTAGAACACCATAGCCACCACATACCCATTAGGGTTTGACAGGTACAGGTTTTTCAAGGCCTTTTCCATCTAATCCTGATACAGAGGCACACAGATTCGTAGTGGATGTTATACTGCAGATTTAGAAAATTAACTTTCTTTTGAGAGCTTCTCACAACAGTTTAACTTACTAGTACAATCACAATCTTTCTTAGCAAAATATCCATAGAAATATGCACAGCAGCCTACAGAAAATATTAGGTACATGGTTGACTGGACCCAAGGTTTTCTACTTCATTTAATATGGATGGAAATTAAATATATTCTGTTTTTGCATACACAGGGAACAGAATAAATGTTCTGTGATTCATGTCTAAAGAAACAAGGCCCTATCTCTCTCTCTCACTTAGACCTGTATGAACTTGCACTGTTTAATAGATATTCCAAAAATAGACAGGAGGTTGTTGACTCCTACTGTGGCCACCATGAAAGTGTGCAGTCATGGCACTGCAAGGTGCTTTGGATGAAAGCCTCCACCAAATAACATGTTATTGTTAAGTTACATAAAGCTCTTCATAGCTTGAAGCTTTTTGACACCAATGCAACATTGTGTCTTTATACTTGGCAGCAGCCATTTGTGTTCCCATTCCGAGCAGTAGTTTTCATTTTTAGAGAGAGCAAATGTGCTTTTTATTTTGCATAAGGTATGAATCAATGTATGTGTGTAAGCTTACATGTGGACAGCTATGTGATGATCGAAGGATTTGAATTTGGCAGCAATGTTGGTAGCAATGTTTGTTTTCTGTTTCTTCAGTGGATACTGTAATTACAGTCACTGGTCAAAAATAACTTCGTCTGGCTAGATTTGCAGGTATTAAAGTAGTATTACTTGTTTCCTGTGTGTGTGTCTGCCAAGACTAACTTTTTCTGGGTATGAAAAGGTTTTACCATCGGAGAATTTAAACTAGCCAATCTCATAAGTTAAAGGCCTGGATCTATTACGGCTATATCAAATAGATAAAAAATAAAATTAAACGAATAAGAAAATAAGGAAAAAATCTTGTTTTCTGATCAACTAGAATGTTGAAATCGATGCCACATTGAAAAGGGTTGTGTTTTTGTATTTTTTGGTATTGGCTCCAATATGTAAGGCGCACTGTACACAGTGAGACCATTCCGTGGAAAACACAAAATAAGGTGTATCTATCACCCTAATACAATTGCCTCCCTACCCCAAAAATCACTGAAGTGAAACAAACACCTTATGTATGAAATCCACTGAGGACCTCACAATATCCCTAACTTATTGTGAGTAGTGTATATATAAAACAAAAAAAAAACATGCCATTATTAGCAGGCAGAAAAACTGTGGCTTACTTTAAGCATTCCCTGTTTGCCTTTTACGCTAACAAGACAATGTGAAACTGTGTCCATTTTATGCTGGGAAGTGAGTGGTCTCACACAGGCCCCCCTCCCCATTCATAGAAAACATCAAGCTGTACCATCATAAATCTATAGAACCATATGATAGGCAGCAACAGCCACCAGCTTCGTACAATAGCTTTTAGGGTGAGTGAGTGCAGGCAAGTCATTAGGCAAGCACATCTCCTCACTGCTGTTCCATTGAATTAGGCCTTGTTTTAAAGATTCGTTTAAAAATGTCTTTAATAATGGCACAATCCCCTGCTTTAGTTCTCTTTGAAGGTATGAAGGTAAAGTCTAAAAGCAGACTGGAATTTTTAAATATGTA
Organism: Holocentrus rufus; assembly: GCA_900302615.1. Lineage (NCBI taxonomy): Eukaryota > Metazoa > Chordata > Actinopteri > Holocentriformes > Holocentridae > Holocentrus > Holocentrus rufus. The sequence goes on along the minus strand of OMLF01056536.1, from coordinate 6,738 downwards.
ATTAAAATTTAAGACATTTAAAGGATTTTCTCAGTAATTCTAAATAAAAAGGGAATTTGAAAATTGTTTGGATTGTGGAGTCCAATTTTAGTTTCTTAAGTAGGGTTTACTAATTTAAAACTGAACGGAAACACTGCAGAAATTAGAGTGCTGTTCACAATATATAAAATGCTAAGGCCCATAGTAGCTCAATACCCTTGCTCTTACCCTTACCCTTTCCTTTTGGCATGACATTGTATCCTTGAGCACAAAGATAACCTGTGAAATTCTTGCTGGCTGCCTTTACAGAGTTAGTGATTTAGTTGACAGCCTGGGGGACGCTTGTGACGCAGGCAAGAGGAGAGAAGTTTTTTACATGCAGAGGAGCAGCGACAGCTGAGTAGGAAACAAAGAACCGCAGCTATCTAAAACAGCAAACAGCTCAGTTTACTCGCAATTCAACAACTTCAAAGGTTTATTTAAAACTCTCATATTGAAAAACTGTTTCCCATTGGAGTTGTCAGACAGTATGAAACCTTTTAAGACATTTGTGGAGTACTTTTACAAGTTGCATTTAAAGTTCATTTTTTTATCTTATTTCTTTTTTAGTTTTTAGTAGTTCTTTATCCAGGGAAAGTTGACTGAGCACTCTTGACCAGTGCAACCACTGTCTTCTACTTTGTTCCACCACAGTGAACCCTAAACTGCTCCAGCAGAGAGCTCAGTGCCTTGCTCAAAGGTTCATTTATGGCAGCTGTTTAAGAAGGGGAGGGTATTTGTCCTTCATTTTTCCCACCCACATTTTCCCAGCTGTACTGTGGGTTTATGATCTGGCAAAATTTTGTTGGTTATTTGCACAAATCATCCAAACTTGAGGGTTGTACAGATTAGGGTCCCCAGAGAAAAGCTTTGAAAGGCATGCATGTAAATGGTGCTTATTATTAAGTTTGCCTGGGCTATTTACATGTCTTTTCTTGTGGTACACAGTGTTCATTATGAAAAGATCCTCAAATGGAAACACTTGCTTTATAATTAACAAGATAAACACACACACATACACATACACATTCACACTGCACTGACTGTCATACATAAATGGGGAATATGGACAGAACTACAGTTTTAAGGGGAAATTTGCAGGAGCACAATGATGTACATGCCTACATGCCGTTTGTTAAAAACTGAACAAACCATGTACAGATTACATCCAAGTCTCGGAGGGAACAGGCAATAATGTGCCACAGACTCCATGAACACATATCTAAGGAAGGTTGTAACGGCAGCTGTACATTTGTCCAGGCCCAGTGCTGTCATTAATGACCTATTCTCCTCTGTAATTTCATGTACCCGTTCAGATGGGATTAGAATCTCTGTAATTTCTCTTCGATATTGCAGAGATGGAAGTGGATACAGTTGCACATCTCAGATTAATGTGTCAGAGCAGTATACAGACGTGTGTGCATATGTTTCAGTGAAAGACACGTTAATTTGCTCAAGGAGAATTCAAAATATTAATAAACCAATCAAATAGGGCCCACTGTATTTGATAGCAGTCAGAACATATGGTAAAACACCAGCTTGTTAAATTCCATACATAGATTTCCATTGGGACGGGATTAAAAATGCCAGAAGAGTTTTGAGTTTAATGAAAAACAGTAGGTAATTTGCTCTGTAATTATTACTGAAGTCATCCGTAAAAAACACGGCCGATAATCACATCAGTAATACACAAAATTACCTGACGTTCTCCTGTAAATCTAATCCTGTTTGAATTGGGCTATAGTCGTTTAAGTTCATGAAGATATTTCCTGTGGACCAAGTATGTAGATCTGGTGACAGAAAATCATTCATTTTTACTCAGAGTTATGTGTCACTGAATTATGATGGACACAGCACCTGACACCAGTATGTCATGTCATGCTGTGAACTTCTTCATTCATACATATGTCACATTAACCAGCATGATCAATATACAACCGCAGAGCTGGTAGTGGTACATTATTGTAACTCTGTGGAAGATGTAGGCTAGTAAAGGAAATACAGTAACACACAAGGCAGGGCCTGTTCCTCCCATGCCTCATCTTTGAAGAGGACAGTGAACTTTGTTCAGCTTCAGTGACTAGTCAGCAGTCAGCTTGCTCTCCATACATTAAACAATGTGTTCACCTCCATGCCAAACATTTTAAGTCCTTTTCTTAGCCCTCAGTTTATTCCAGGCTCTTGTAGAGCAATCAGCCCTCAGTCAAGGTCCCATTCCCAGCTGTCCATAGTCCTTGTGTCTCTGACTTTTACAATCACATGGGCACACAAGGGACGTTGTAAGGCACCTTTCCTCTCTTAAGTTTGAAACCGGAGCCAACTTGGTTTTTAGATGAGGTTGCTATTGTTAGAGTGTTTGTTCTTTTGAGACGGTCACTTGAGGAGGTGTTTAGTATTGGAGCCTGCCTCCATATGTCCTTCTCTTGTCTTGTCCCTTCTCCTCGCCATCACTTAGACAGGGGAGTAGCCACTGGTTGCTGTATTTTGCTCTCAGATCACAGTTCTCCTGAAAAACTGTGTAAGATAAAAGCTTTGACTGCAGATGACACAATGAACATGGCATTGAACAGAGAATAACATCATAAAGGTATGAATTGCATTTTTAATTGATTTATTATAAATTTAACATTATATTAACACTCATGAAATCTGATGTATAAGTTGCGCAATTTGAGTGATATTTGGCATCATGTGTTTTCACACTGTGCAAATATGAAAATCGTGAAGATTGTTATTCAGCTAGGGCAGATCTGTAAAATGGATGAGAGGGAGGAAAACAGATGCAGATATTTGAGGAAATTATTCACAGGGAAATTTGAGGGAGACTGATTAGTGAAATTTGGATAAAAACTATCATTTTTCCTTTATGATAGGCATTTGTAGCCATTTAGTGATATGTTGACATTCTAATGAGCCGGACAGTGACCACTTTTTTCTTTTAAATTGACTTAAATCTTGTTTTCTTGTTTGATTTGTTTTCCTTCTAGGATGCCTCAAACTAACCGACTGCTTTAGAGCATGCACCCTGAAAAACAGTCAGCTGATATGTAGACATTTTCCTTTGTCTATGATAATGTCACTCTTCAAGATATCTTTTCTCTCATGTCAGGTTTCTTTCTATAGAGTTGTAGGCTTTGCTCATGAAATGAGAAGAGAATGAGTGAGCAGCCATCTGGCTTTCAAGCCCCTTGTAAAAACAGGTGAGCCCATGAGAAATCTTGTTTGCACATGTATACACTTAATACTTTAATCTGCAGTGCAGATATCTGTGACCTTATGAATTTGACAATTAGAGGTTTGACCATTTGTTCTGTGAATTGCTCACTGTATGCAGTAAGTGCAAATTATGTGGTTGAATAGCCTACACTTACACAGCAAAATATGATTATTAGTATTGTCATAGTCATTTTACTCAATTATCTATGTAGTTAAAAATGGCAGAACTGTCTGTAAGTACCGCTCTTGTTTTCCTCCCTCAGCTCAGTCTGGAATCATTTTTCAGGCCTTGGCAGCTAAGCAACTGGATACTTGGTGGGCTCTTGGTAAGTTTAACTTCATTTGTTATTTGATGTAGCCTGCATTACAAATGTATCCTCTGCTCTCGAGTGAAAGCTTTTTGCAGTCTGTCTATAATGGTGTTAGTTTTTGAATTGATACTTCAGCTTAAGGCAGCTAACATATTCTCTATGTGTCAAGCTAATTTTACAGTATCACCAGGAATCCACACTGTATACCAGTGAGGTCATGTGATTTTGTGAAATCCTGTTTAGTGGGGACCCATTAACCTACTGAGAGACAGATGACTTTTACTGATCCCAGTGAAAATGTATGTGTGTCTGAATATGGAAAGAATCCAATTCCTACTCACCATGTGTGTATTACAAGAATGGATGTGCCCCAAACATACATAAGAAAAAAAAAAGAAGAAAAAAGATAAATGAATAGTATCCAGACATTCAAAATTCAAGCAAGTTGAATGTCATTGGAATTATTTTTTGCCATAATGGTGCTTTGCATTCAGTGGTTTATATAACAATTAAATACAGGATCTGTTGTTTATACACCATAGACTGAAGTCACTTTTGACACTTCTTGAGCATTTGTGCAGTTGCTCTCTCTGGCATACTCCTGCTGCATGAGTGCAGTTATTGTAAAAGAATCAAGAGTTTATAGTCATCACCAGCAGTCATCCAGCAGTAAGAAATAACTAAATGTTATTGTCATTCTGCAGTGGTCTATGCCTATCAGAAATAATGTATTTACAGGAGAGTGAATTCTGGCTAAGTGAACAACCCCTAAAATGTGGTAAAAAAGTGGTAACTGACCATTAATCTTTATTGAACCTTCATTCTTGTTTTGTAAATTTAAGCGGTTTCATATGATACTGCCTGGATCTATGTACGTATGTATTTGACAGTTGGTGGAGACTGGGAGAAGACAGTATGATAAGAAAAAAAGGCAGGACCCAATTCCAGATGCAGATTAATTTTATTCTACTGAACAATAGGCATGCTTAAGAAGACACCAATACTCAAGCAACAGGTGCCTCAGAGACAAGAATCCATTCAGCTTCACTCCTCATCGTGCCCCTTCTGAAATAGAGAGAAGAACAAATTTCTTTACTGTTTGTAGTTTTTGGTTGTCATTTTTTAATGCAGAAGCAAAATAAGCTAATCTGTATACATATGGGAAGGGAAGGAAATTATACAGAGACAGATGATTGGAGGGGGGTCATAAAGTTTATTACATTGTTGTGCGTTTCCCTAAAATCATAAAGCACTTAAAATATTTCATGTTTTTTGTTTTGTTTGTTTTGTTCTAAGACTACACAATGATTCATGAGCACAACCTCTGTCCCCAGTGCAAATGAGTAATGTGCCAATGTTTAAAATGAATGGTTTTATCATCATAAAGTATCCAAATGAGGGCAGTTTTAATGCTGCATTGCTTGAAATACAACTAAGCCAAAAACAAGGACAGACATGAGTTTAATCTTACGATTAAATGTTAAAAATGAGTAAAGCAAGCGTGACTAAAATGCTGCTATAGTGTACACTAACCTTTGATCCCGCGTCACGGCTCTTGGCACGTAGCTTGTTGACCTGAGACTCAGCAATGTCAGCTCTCTCCTCAGCCTCATCCAGCTCATGCTGCAGCTTACGGAACTTAGTCATATTAGTGTTGGCCTGCTCCTCCTGTTGAACAGACACAAAATATCCTCAGCGCTACAAAATATTTTTATAGGTAGTACGGTAATGAGAGAGACAAATATAAATAAATAAAAATATTTCAGTGCAGCCCACTTATCAGGAGCCATGGAAAGTATTATACTTGAACAACTTTGTAAGTAGGTATAATTTCAGAAAACTAATATTGCTTTGTCAAAAAGTGTATTTTGCATTTATTTAGGGAAGGTTGGAAGAGAAGGAAATGATATGATGAAGGTCACAGTTTGCAAAATTAGACATTGAACTGCATTTCCAGGCATATTAATTGTACTTACCGCCTCCTCAGCAGCCCTCTTGTAGGATTTGACCTTGAGCTGCAGCTTGTCCACCAGATCTTGCAGGCGGGCAAGATTCTTACGATCCTCCTCAGTCTGAAAATGGAAAAGAAACAATAAGTACCAAGTAACATGAAAGAGAGAGATTGTACTCTCAGGATTTCAGTCTCTTAACACAGTTGAAAGATACCTGATAGGTCAGCTCCTTGATACGTCTCTCGTATTTTCGTATTCCCTTGACAGATTCGCTGGCCTTTCTCTGTTCAGCCTCGACTTCATTTTCCAGTTCCTTGACCTGTTAAAGCAATTGCATGTTTTTTCTGGTAGACATTTTTTTCCAGTGCTGTACATTTCAAAGTGGTTAACACAAATACCCAAATTTTTGGCCCTCATTGCTAACAACACAGGTCTCAAAGCACCAGTTTGTGATTTGTTTTGTTTTCCATAGAAAAGACACATACATACATACAAACATACAAGGCATCAGATGTTTGAAAAGAAAAAAAAAGAAGAGGACTTTCATTCATGTGGGCAATTTGCAGATTATTTTAAATTTAACATCTTATTCACTCATGTTATTGTGTAATCTATCCAATTAAACACTCACCCTGGCCTCAAGCTTCTGCACCTGCTTCTTTCCACCCTTCATGGCGATCTGTTCCGCCTCATCCAGACGATGTTGCAGGTCCTTGATGGTTTGCTCCATGTTCTTCTTCATACGCTCTAGATGAGCGCTGGTGTCCTGCTCTTTCTTCAGCTCCTCTGCCATCATGGCAGCATCAGTAATGGCCTTCTTGGCCTTTTCTTCAGCATTTCTGCACTCCTGCAGAGCGTCCTCTACCTCAGTTTGAAGCTGGGAAGTATCACCCTCCAGCTTTTTCTTCTGGTTTAGCAGACTGGTATTCTGATCAAAGACATAAACTTAATGTATAGTTTCTTTGTATGGTGAGGGTAATTGTCAAGAATGTTGATAAATCTAATGATTCTTACCTGTGAGTGCAGTAGCTGCACCCTCTCACTAACATCCAGCAGCTCTTGTTCTGCAAGTTTGCGTCCTCTCTCAGTTTGCTCTAATGCAGACCTCAGTTCCTCCAGTTCAGCCTGAATCAGGTTGTTTCGTCTCTCAACAATGGCAATGTTCTCCTTCAGATCATCATTGGCTCGAAGAGAATCATCAAGTTGAAGTTGAGCATCCTGGAAGATGATAATTTGAAAAA
>OMLF01056535.1:0-10640 GCA_900302615.1 Holocentrus rufus | reverse complement strand
AAAAAAAAAAACTTGATTTCTATTTTTCTCCTCCTCCTCCTCCTCCTCGAAGCCGCAGAGCGTGGCCGATGGAGTCTGAAGGCGTGGGGACCCACCGCTCAGACTACAGATGACTGTCAGCCACTGAAGGCTCAACAGGATCTGACAGACTCGGTGTGTCAGGGACGTCTGATGTTTACAAGTCGCAGTAACCTTTGAGAGCTGCACTATAGACAGTTTCCCACTTTGGTTACTGTCACTGTTTGAATTTTTTCAGTGCTTTCATAACCCAGAAACCAGGTAACACAAAGTCCAACAAACTGTACTCCTGTGACCTTTATGGAGAAATAGTGAGGAAAAAAAAAAAAAAACGAGCAGATTCTATCTACAGCTGCTGAATCCAGCTTCCTCTGGACTGAACACTCATTCGTTTAAGAGCATTTTGCTTTTAAGGTCCGGTTCATTACTTCCTAACTTAGATTTACCACCAGTGACCATACCTGAAACCAGAAATGAACCCCCTCAACTCTGCAAAATTTCCGACGGTCCATGAACTAATCATGAGCACCGAATGCTTCTGTCAGGAAAAATACAAAAATCTAAGCTTGAAATAATGATATTTCATCAAAATCACTTGCTTGGGGTTCATAGGGTTAAAAGGGTGGCATGAGGTCACATAAGATGAATCTTAGTTAGTGTCTTAGCAATCTTAGTCAAGAAGGATGGACGGCTCCTCTCTGCTGCAGCCCCAGTTTGTGATTTAACTTAACAGGTATATTTTTACACAGAAATCTGTCTTCTTGCAGCCTTAATACCAGAGTAAGTCAGGCATCTTTTCCAGGTGTCTTATAATTGGAACAGTTGGAGTTATCCTAAATGAGTTTTGATGTTTACACCAACTCAAAGGCATTCTTTGAGCAGAGAATGATATTATCTGTGCGTGTAAATATACCCACTGGCAACGTAACAATCAAATTTTCTTGTAGAGGTTGTCGTGGCAGTTTGTTTGCTCCATTCAAACATCAAGGCCCTACAACACAAAGAAACATAATAAATCTGAGTTGACTGAATATTCTAGACAAAAGATCCCACGGTACCCTCTGTTCACACCCTCAAAACTCAACTCAAACTTAGAAAATTCTCTTTTATGTATTGCAGACATAGCAATACGCAGCGTTTGAAATAAATATGCATTGAGCTATTTAGGGTGAGTGCCCTGTAAGGTAGCTTGGATCCTGGAGGAAAAGGGGGATTTAAATGTGTATATTGTTGCTGCATGTACTGTATATATAAAGTGCATTATTTGGTGAAATGAGGGGCTAAATATCCTTCTGGTTATCAGTCCATTAGGTCCCCAAGCTGTTTTAATGGGGTTTATTCCACCATGCCATAAGATCACACTGTGTAAATTTTGCAAATGTTTGGGTTTACATTGAGAGTAAACTTCATCATGGCTGCCCAAGTTCTTTAAAGGCACATTAAGCAATATTACATGCATTTTTTTAAAGAGTAAAATGACCCATTTTAATGTGACAGTCGTCATTTTTAGTTCTCTGTCCACCGTGCAGTTCCTAGCCAGCCTGCTGTTATTGCCTGGGTTGCTTTCTAAATTTCTATATTGGCTCGAAGATAAGCTCCTCCTCTGCCCCCCACTTCACCCCTCTTCCCTCTTAACATTCCAAAATTCCAGCCAAACAGAACTACCGGACATATATTTAATTTTTTTGCATATTCAGGTGATACAGCAGTTGTTTCATTGAAGCATTTTTTGTTTTGTAGCAGTAATTTGTGTTTGATTGCATGATGGAATGATTAAACCTCCCAAATATCCACCGGTGCTTACGAGTGTCTCTGGATTCTGCTCCTATCAACTTTGTTCAATGCTTCTCCGAAACTGCACATTCTGTATACATGCATATGCACATTTCAGATCAATCATGCAAGTGCTACATAGAAACTAAAAGCCTCATAAGTCAGTGATGCAGCGACAGAAAGAGTTCATTCAAAGCTTACCTTGTAGCTGAGAGTCTGCAGTTTCAACACATTTTTAAACTGAAGCTCAGAGACAAAAGTAGGAGTTTAGCCAAAGTAAAATATCCAACAAAAAACACATTTTCTCTGTCTTTCAGTTTCTACAAGTGATTATTTACAGAGTATGTTCCCTTGGCACCATCTAGTGGTCAGAAATTGTATACTGCAGCTTTAAAATTCAAAATAGTAAAGAATCCCCACTTGGCAGAGGCAGCAAATTGGTGGAGGGTAATTTGCATGAGTTGCACAGAGCTGTAGTGTTACCCTATTAATTATCTACTGTAAAAACAACTTGTCAAATCTCCAACAGAATAAACTCAAAAATAACTTTAACTTCTGCAGCACGGATTCACGCACTGACCCTTATCGCTGTCAGAGGACTGGGATTCGTGTTATACCAGCCCCGGGGCGGAAATCTCTTACAGCCAGAGGATAACAGGATGAGAGTGTTTCCTCCGAAGCCAAGAAATACTGTGGAGAGTAACCCAAATACAGGGCCAATTAATGCAAAGTAGACATACCTAAAAATACACACACGAATACATACACACATACACACCAAACAGGCTTCCTATCAGAGACTGGGAGATCAAAGTAGCACGGAGAGGGAGGGTGTGAGATTGAGACAGAGCTAAGGAGACAGATGCATAATGCGAAGGAGAGAGAGGAGGCGAGATTGAGAGAGCAAGGACAGGGAAAGAAAGGGAGGAAGATTGATTGATAGAGAAAGAGGCAGAGGAAGAGAGGGAGAGAGGCAAAATGAGATAGATAGAAAAGAGACAGAAATGAAATACACAGATCCAAACAGTCTGAAAGGAAGACAGACACAGGCAAAGATTAAAAGCAAGGGTTTTAGATCTCGGTTTGATGGATAGAATAACTCCCCAGAGTAGAGAAAAGAACAGATAAAAAAAAAAAGACAAATGACAAGAGCAGATAAAATGTCCTGAGCGTGGAGGAAGGGAAATGAAAAAGCAGTGTATGGTAGACTTTGACAAGGAGTTAAAGGAGCCAGCATAATGAAGAATTGAATATGACAAAAAATTAAAACGCCCCGCCGCTTTATAGAGCAGGTTTGAGTTTATTGCTGGAAGGGACAGGTGTGCCTTTGGTCTTCAAACGTTTATTTTGAGGATCCAGATTTTCAAAGTTTTTCTGGCAACCCAAAAAATGATTTATCCAGCAGACCGATTTAAAAGAGTTCTGCCGGTCTTCGAGCTACTAGCCCACTAGCCAGTGGCAATTTGAAGCTAAGTCAGATTAAAATACAACCAGTATAATAGTCTAAATCACAAACCAGGGCTACAAACAAGGTGAAGGCTGATACACATTCACCACATATTGCTATAACTGTAAATATCGTACTTGGATATACCATTCACTCTTCTACACAGCCGTATCAGCTTCTAGCTATTAGTCTACAAATCTGTCTCATTACCTGTGACCGTTGTGCAACAATTTGAACATGCAAACTAATGATGCACAGATTTACCTGCAACCTGCAGGTTCCACAGAAAACCCGATTTGGGTGGTTATAAGTCATCAAAACAAAGTTATGAATAATTGTCAGTGGGTTGCAGGCTGGAAATATTAAAATAATGACAATATGAATAGCCATACAGAAGGATATTCATTGTGAAAATTGTTCATTCCCCCCTCATACTTTATTCCTCCCGGCTTTAAGCAACACTGGGCAAGCTGGTTCATGTGGATTTGAGTTTTATTAACATTAGCATCATGTTGGGCAGTTGCAGTTGGATGAGTTGCTAACGGATACAGATTTGTGTAAACTTAGAAGAGCTGACTCATGCATCAATAGTGTGAGCCCTCTCAAATTGTCAAAACAAGCTGACAAGTCAGACTTGTAATTTCTCCTACATGACATAAAAGCAGCATGACTCACCCAGAAGATTCATCCTATCTGCCCAAATTAGATTTTGATGTAAAATCACCATGTACCAATAAATGGACACTGGCAGGAAATTGTGGTGCACAAGAAGTGACTCAAGACTTTCTTCTAAACAGCACCAACCAAACACTCTGACTGGACTCACCACCAATAGCTGAAACTCACCAAAATGTATATTTTTTCACCATCTCCTGCTCCACCAGCTACTAAAATAAGGAATGTGGTTCCAAGGAGTGCACGGCTGACTGACATCACATGATTTTCTGGGTAATGAAGCCTTCCAAAATTTCAAACAGTTCTCTTGCACTGCCACTTGGGGCCGCCATCGTGCAAACTTACCCAGTGGAGCTTCAACCAAACAGATGGTGCAGAGATTTGGGAAGGACAGAGAGAGAGGGAGAGAGAGAGATAGTGGTGATAAATGCACACATATAGAAGCATACACCAGTAAATACACGCACATATATAAATATACCCCTTTCCACAAACATTCAAAGGCTTTCCCTCACATTACCTCACACATACAGCACATACTTCCATTCTCTCTTTATCGTCCCTCTGATGATAGTAAGGACACTCTTTATAGTGTGTACAGTACAGTACAATAGTTTTTTTTTTTTTTCTCACTGGGCATCCCAGCTACATCTGTACTGTTCTTTTCTCATTTTCTCTCTCTGCCTCCCCTTGGTACAATTCTCTGGCTCCTCGGCATGCCACTCCGAGCCTCCCCTCTCGAACGTTAAAGATGATGGCCTCAGTATTTTCTCCCAAAACAAAGAGTAAAGCTAGAGGCTCCACTCTTTCTGCCAGTCAAGCAGAAGATAAAAAAGCAAGGACAGTTATGCTTTGTCAACACAGAGGCACGAAACTCTGAAAGATAAAACGGAATGGAGCAAACATAAAGCCTGGACAGTGGATATGATGTGCCATCCCTGGGAGACTCGGGGCTTTGAAACACTGAGGCAGGAAATTAAAGGTGAAGGTTTTCATTCTCGGATGCTATAGGCCACATCCATGCTGGAAAATCAAACGTTACTTGGCATTTTCAACTCCCGTTCTTTTCCACTCTCAGGACTGAAGGTGAATAAAGGTCCCAAAATGGCAAGAGCACTACATGACACTTTCATAATAAATATTTATTTACTATTCCTATTTCGTACTATTACTGTTTCAGAGTAAGTGTCACTTTTTGGAACAGAAATCTTCAGGAAAAAAATCACAATCATGATCATGTATTTACACACACACAATCCAATCATAGGTTTTTGTGAATACTTGATAGTGGATTGTGATGTGGTCAAATCCAACATCATCACAAAATGCTTGAATGTTTTTAAAATTTCAAACAAATACCATAAAAAATGCTATAACGAATATAGCAATTGGAATGCATAACGAGAAAGATAATTTTGTATTGTGCTGCTGAAAGAGGATGACATTTTGTCTATTTAAAGAGGTATTTCAAAATTTTATTTTAATTGGGTTTTTTTTCCAGCACCATCCTGTTTTACATTCCTACAGTTGCACAATTCCACTTAACTGCAATCACTGTAACCAATATCGTTTTGACAGTTTTGCTACATTATTGCTCTTAAGAAAATAACACTATGCCATAGCATTGCTTTGCACAGCCACTGCAAAACCATATCAGAGAACGAACAAAACCAGTGCAAGAACAACTGGCTTTGGGCGGCTGCTGCACAGACCAGATGTAACAGGCTGTTCTGTGAGTGAAGATGTCCAGTTTTGAATTATGAAGCAATACCCACTTCCTGAGTTGACTTAATTACATTGACCCTAACCTTGGCTGCAGGGTTGGAATTATGATTGGGTTTGTGTCTAAAAATAAAAGTTGGGCAGGTAGGGGTCTTATGTCTGGGAGTCAATGACGCTCACATGCAGAGAATAAAACACATAACGCTATGCATGCAAATTTAATGCCTGAAAAAAGCAGGTCTTGCTCTGCATGGGTAAAGTGATGCCCATGTTGCTGTGTGAAGGACTGGGTGGTGCATCAATGTTATACTGACATTGTGATATGAGGTTACATTGATGCAACTTTCTGACTTTATTAGACTGTTGTAGTTGTTCTGTTATTTGATTCCATCTGCTTTGTGATCATGTCCACATTATTAATGTTTATCAAAAATGTCTTGTGTGTAAATATTTCAGGAAAGCACCAACAGTCATCCCTTTAATGACATCACAATATCAAAGTATTCGGCGCAAGATATTATATTTGATTTTGTTAATATCGTCCAACCCTAGCTGTGTGCATTATCAAATATTGTGAATTATGACAATAGAGAAACAGCTCCATCTAATTACACACACACACACATACACTTACCTATGTCACTTGAGGGGACATTACATAGTCTTCCATTCATTTCCTGGAGACTTACCCTCACCTTAACCATATCCACTACTAGCCTACCTTAAGCCAATCCTAACCAGACCCCAAAATCAGACTTTTTCTAACTGGGGACACTGATTTTTGTCCCCAGTTGGACAAGTGTCCCCAGTTAACTGGTCTTAAGTCTGGTTTGTGTCCCGGAAAGTAGGCAAAACCACACACACACACACACACACACACACATGCACGCACACACACATATACAGCTTATGCAGCAGCAGTAGTCGTGCATCTGGCTGGTTTCATTCAGGGGATTTGGACAGCAGTCGTATATCTAATCTAGTTTCAGTGATCACAGAATACAAATTACATCAGTTAATATTTAATATTTGGGCTGCAGAAAAAAAAATTATACTCTTACGACTCCTGCATGGCTCCCCTGTTTGTTGGACCATGCCTGGCTGATAACCTTTTCATTTGAACCCTACTGGTAAAAGTCAATGTCTGGCAGTCAGTCGGTTCACACATTTCACTTTTCACAAAACCAGCGTCACTATCATGTGAGCAGCCTGCACATATCTGCAGCCCTCTCACAGACGGGGCTCGCCAGTGTGAGACATCTCCTTGACCTCTGCCACTGAGGACGGAGTTAACAGGCCCGACCACATGATCTGATCACTACAGCATGTGCTTTGATAAGCCCTGGCCTTAACCCCGCTGTTTTATCCACACAGCCTTGCCCTGCAGGTCTGCGGCCGCTCAATACATCGACGTCTCTGTGAAAAACGGACACCTGCTGGACTGGGACGGCGTTTTAACGAGCAGGAAGACCTAATCTGGCTGATGCTGGGAAAAAAAAAAAAATACAGACTTTATAACAGAAGAACCAAATCAGTCAACAACCATCTGAACTGTCCTTGTCCTGAGATCAATGCGGTTTATACGATGGGTAGTTTCAGCAATCGGATTGGTCAAGGACACGTACCAGCTGCGCATAAAATTGCTATAAAGCACCATAAAGCTGGAAATATTTTAATGGTTGCTATGGCAGTTTTTCTGGTAACTAAGGACCTAGTTAACAATGTCTTATTTTCTCAAAAGTTTTTTTAAGATACTGCTACTTCAAAACTGAATGAAAAAGGTCTAGTTTAAATCTATTATTTTTGACTTTGAAAAGACTTAATTTTCTCTTTCTTAAGTTCAGCAATTCCTTCATTTTATGTGTAACACAGAGACTTTCATGTGAAAATGTTTTTTAATTCAAAACTTTCTTTACACCTATTTAGTTGCACTTCACACACAGCGACTGCCTGATCTCTTACAGAGTATGTTGTGTCATGCTATTGATTAGAGGACACATGGAAAAATCTAAACACACTAGGTTCGAATTTGTTTAATGCATTTGTGTGTGTATACTGCCACCCTGTGGTCAAGTTATTTCTTACTATTCATGCTCCTCAGTGCCCTTCTGTCCTGGTCCTAATACTCCACTCTTCAATTTGAAACTAACCTTTCCCACATCAGTTCACCTTAATTACATTTTACAGCATCAGATGAAAAATTATTAAGCTTCACTCTGTCACATCGGTTGTATTAATTTCACTGTCATGTTTGGAAATTGTATAGGACAGAAGAATGGGAGTACATGTAGAAAATAACATGACTCAATTCTTGGATTTTGGAACGGCAAAATTCTAGACACAAATTACACCAGGGCTAGGTAGCTTATTTGCTATGCTAGTGCTGAAGTTGAATTAAAATGCAAATTGTTCCACACTCTTTCCACTGCTTTTAGTCTTTTTTTTAAACTGTCTGACTACCCTGCTAATAGGAAATAACCTCACACAGAGGATAAAGCCAGTGAAGATAAAAGCTGATAAAAGTGAATGTCTAGCAAGCTGAGTGTCCTGTCTCAATCCTAAAGACTAGTTTTAGATGGCAGCACAGTTAAGCTTTGCATTTGCAGTATAATGAGATAGATAATAGACGGCTCTGTAATATAAGCCTACTTACTTAATCTGATGCATTAAAACACCTTGCCTGAATATCTTTATCACTTACAGAAATGAAACTCACAATGAAAGGGACCCATACACAATTGTGCTTTATTGACGAAAAAAAAAAAAGATTGTACAACTTATATTGTTGATTGCAAAAGCAGTGTCGATCCATCACCACTATGCACGACAACCCCCTCTTCACCCACCTTCTAGCTAATATTTATTACTGAATGGCACAGTGCAACTGGCATCATTTACCTGCACACTGTTTACCCTGTGCATGGACAAGACAGCTGGAAAAAAAAAAGAAGTGGTGGACGACTGCATGAGGTTGATAACAAATGCAGATTCCTGTTGCAGATATGGCATTTGAATTGAAGGCATGAGATGACAGCAGAGAGAAAACCGTGTGACTGTAATTATAGGAGGTGACATTTTCCTCCCCCAACAGGAAAAACAGCTCTGACTGACAAAAGACAATGCGGTATACTTTTCAGTGCTCGTGCACGTTAGGCCACATAAAGAGTGCAAAATGTCCTACAAACTGGGGACAGCAGCGCCCCCAGAGTCAAATCTGACAGGAGGTAAATGAATGATCATTGAGAAAAATACACTTCTGATTGAGTGTGAGGGAACACAGCCATACATTTGCCACAATGAAGATCAGAAATGATTGAGAGAGACTTCACCGAAGTCATAAAACAAAGACAAATAGGGCCAGCCCTGGGATTAGTGCATAGCAAAATCTGGGCAGTGGTAGTAAAGAGGTACCGTATTTGACAAGTTAAATAAAAAGGGATGGGCAGGGGGAAAATCCTTACAAGTGAAGCATCTCCCAGTTTTTATCTTAGCAAGTCTCAACCTTGACAATATGTCTTCACTTAAATGGCTTGAGCACATATGTTGTCCCCTCACCAGAGAACACAATCACAGAACAGAGCATTCACCCTCCTTACCTAGATGCACACTTAATGCATAACAGTAATCCCAGAACCACTTCTTTTGGATTTTTCATTCAAAATGCACGCCAAAAATTTAATAAGTGAAATTATACAATTTTGTGCAAAGGTGTAACAAAGAATATAAGGTGAAGGGCTTTCAAATGTCAGTGAAAAAGCTGCTCAGTTTGATCCGATACTTCACCCGACTTGAAATGTAATTAGTACTGTGGGTTTTCAACAAGTGTTTCCATTTAAGATGGTATGTCTTGGCTTTGTTATTAAGAAACACTGGGCACACCCAAACGAAGTCTAAGTTACTTTGATATGAAACACGTGAGACTTTCTCTGCCAATCTAGCCTTAAAAACATCTGAAATTATTTTAAACTAAAATTCATGTAAAGTTCACACCTTTACATGCATTTTTTCTTCTTTTTTTACAGCTACTTTTTAGAATACAGTCTCTGACCGTCTTAATAAAGTCCACGATTTTGTGGAACAAAAAAATGTGCAATAAGTCAGGAGGGGTGAACAGTTTTTGGAGCAACTGCATGTATGTCAGCTATTCCTGGATTGCTGCTTTCGATGCATACTTAAAAGTCTACTGTACTGAAGTATGCATCGCACAACTGCAAGTGCTTTTTGAAGCAAATGCTCTGTGCATTAATTCATGTCTTGGTTAACTGCTAGAGACAGAGACCCATTAATCTTGGGGTAAATAAGACTGCTGTAATTAAGCATTATATTATTTATCTAAAAGTTATATTTACATGTAATCACTCCTAGGCTGAGCGCTGAGCACAAGAAGACACTGTGCAACAAAACATAAAAAAGAAACATGTATCATAAGGCTGAAGCACTTTCCCATTTAGACAGGTATAAACTCCCTAACTATAAATCAAAATATTAAATCACAATAAGTCATTAATTTAGAAAATTTGTCTTCATGGGTAACAATTATGACAAATGATAGCGTTACAATAGTTTACCAAATACCAATAACAAAGGAACAATAGTGTAAAAAACAAATCTCCGCTCTACGCAGACAACAGCAAAGAAATCCTGAAGGAACAAATCACTTGTCACCCAGCGCCGCGACGCTCCCTGCTCTCAGAGCTGGCCTTCAAAGCAGGAGAGAGCATCAATCAAGCTTCAGGGCAAAGCAAAGCATCTCAACAATGCGACCGGCCAGGCAGGAAGGCTAACTGGCTTTGTTCTGGTCAATAGATATGGGTAATGTGAACGTGGGATCAAAAGATGTAGTCCCGCGTCATCTTGAGGGAAGGCATGGCCTCGTTGACGTTCTGGTCCAGGCGGTGGTACTCCACGGTGTTGCGAGAGCACAGACTCTCCCTCCAGCGACGGCTCTGGGCCAGGAGGAAGATCTGATCGGAGGAGAGAGACAGGAAGGGTGGGGCGAGAGGTG
>OMLF01056533.1:12910-23598 GCA_900302615.1 Holocentrus rufus | reverse complement strand
TGTATATGACTGACTTTCTTATCTGGTGAGATTGCACTCCCTGCACAAGTTGTTGCCGCTCAGTCCTGCAGACCTTTAAGTGCAGTACTGTGTCCACAAGAGGGCAACACTGAGCAAACGAGACAGCAGGGAGACTATGCATGCTGGGTACAACATGTTACAACACGTAATATACACAGCTTTTTATATAGGATGAAAACATACCCGTTTGGAGTTAAAAATAATAGTATACATTGCATGCACTTGCAAAAACTTCTGTCACTAACATGTGTTTCATAAATACATTAAAGCAAGCCTTGCACAATGTACAGGAAGTTTCAGACTGTTGCACCTAACAATCTATCATGTGATTCTAGAGGCATTTGCTGAGTCTGCAATACTTCGTTCTTCAAAAGGAGGGAGGGCAGTGTGTACAAATCTCAAAAAAGTGGAAAACAGAGCAGCGTACAGTATAGAGAGATCAGAGCAGGACTTAATTATGAGATTGTGAATCAAATCATTCACTGATACTTCATTAGTCATTCAGAAACAATTTAAGAATTATTTATGTAGAGTCATTCAAGTTGATTTCTGTTTGTGAGCAGTGGTGTCAGGCCCTCAAATGTCTTCAATTCTCTTTTTTCAGAGACCAAAAATTGATATATTTTCTCCAAATCTCTGGCTATGTTAACAAATATGTTCTGCTGACTTAAATAAACATAAGTCAAACTCTATTCCCTGGTGTTTCCACAGTCAGTTTGGGGGTTGCCCTCCTGTCTCTTTCCATGGCCTTGATATATGGCTGCTCACAGTGTCGGGGGGTAGTCTAGGGGCTATTTGGTCATGGCCCGCTTGAGAGGCACAAAAATGTGCTGAAGTCACCACTTTTACTTGGTTCGGCAGTTTCCTCTCAGCTTTCTCAGGAAACCAGAGGGTAGGTAAGGTGCTTGGCCAATATTTCTCCTGACTAGAAAGACTTCCTGTTTTTGGGGGGATGTTGGAACCGTGTGGGTATACTTCTGGGACAGACTAACACATTGATTTAAAGTACTTTGCACACAGTGAAAGTTACTATGTATAACATATACAAACATGCTGACACATCATACCAAACCATATGCCACACAAATCTTTCATCAGGAACATGATGAGGTTGCTTCCTACACTGTCCCTACTGCTTTATGGCGCATTGTTAGACAATAAAACAAAGTGAGAGGCAACAGCTGTGTTGGCGTTTGAGAGTTAAAAGAACAGAGAGGAGCGCAATTGAAAACTATCTCAATTATGGACTGGAGTTAAGTGGCTCCCTCACATTCAGGCTGTGGTGACAGCCGGTTCCAGGATTCACGCCCTAAATGCTTGCTCTTTGGATTTTGGCCTTCCTGACATAAACTGAGGGAAGAGCACTTCCCTTTAGACTGCCTCCGTCAGCAGTGCTATCATCATGTATTACTGACTGCGGTGACTTAAGCCTTCTGATCAGTGCTCTCTTATCTGGAATAGGGTGTCCCATATTTATTATTTACCAAAAATCTCTATTCCTCCCATGACCCCGAGCTGCAGATGAGGAAGTTCATGTGTGTGGGCAGCTAGGCGGATGTGCTGTTGAGCTGTGTGTGCCACTGATGTAAAGAGAGAGTGAATCACGTTCGGAGGAATGGAGAACAACGGTTTTCACTAAACGTCATCACACAATGGTCCTGGACCACAGGGGTACTGGGTGCGGGGTAGGGGTTCTCATTAATTGTATATCAGTGTCCTTGCTTTTTATTATTCACTGTATTGTTTATTGTATGATACGTAATATTAATAAGCATTATGGAGATTTTTTAAGATTATATTTTTGGCATTAGACAGTGAAAGTAGAGATGCAGGAAAGTGGGGTGGGGGGGGGGCATGCAAAACAATACATGATAGTCAGATGGCTCTATCATGTGAGCCATTGGGGCACTCCAGCACCGATATTGATCAAAGTAAGCCGATCACCTAAATTGATATAAATGGTTTGTTGCATTTATAAATACCATAGAAAATAAAAATGAAAGATGTAAATTGCACATTTGATTGATCAATAGCTTAAATTTTCCTCCATATGTACAGGGTATGTGGATAAGAATCTTATTACTTAGGTCACTGGGCCGTACAAAAGCCATGTTGTGCACATATGTGGACTTCTTTCTTGGTCTCTGCAAGCATGAGCAATAAGTCTGCTGATAGACAAACTGGCTATTGCATAGGTTATGAAAGAGATCAATATTCCAAACTAGCAGTGTAATCCAGTGGTTGATCAGACTTGAAGAAAAGAGGCTCTCTCTCTCAGCTTGTCAATAATCAGGCTTCAGAGGGGCTCATCTCTTAAATAACAGCCTCTGTCAGCAGAACACAGGATACAGAGCCAGGAAGGATGTCCTTCCTTTGTCCCCTTCTCTCCTATCTCTCCATTGCTCAGCTCTCAACATATACATCTCTGTTGCTACACAGACAACATCATAGTTACGCAGGAATACCCACAATACACAAAACACACACCAAGCTTAAATACAGTGAGCACTTTGTACCAGTCTGTGACATCACTAATATTTTTGCTGATATCAATCTTACACAGAAATACATGTTTGAGCTTTTAAAATGGTTTGTGACATGTACTTTGTAAAGGATATTAAATTCTAAAGTCTTTAATTCAGACTGTAGCAAGTTAGATAACAGCTGGCACATCCAAAATTCAGAACGGGAGAAGGCGAGCCACAAATGCTAAACCAGGGTATTCCCCAAAATAGGAGTTGTCAGTTCTAGACAGAGTCTGGTTTAAGACACAAAAGGGTGTGAGACAAATAAACGGAGCGGGGTAACAGTGAGCTGTTAGACTGTTCACCATCCAATAAACAGTTCACCGCTGCCAATGACACTGTGAACCTCTAGGTGGTTCTTGCTGCGTTTTCTGACCAGAGGCTCTTCAGGATTGCACTCTGCTTATACACCCCATGAATCCAATATCAGGTACCTTGGAGCTGGTCTTTGTTTTCACTACATACAGTCTCCACTGTAGATCCACAGGATAAATTCTAGGGATCCTTCTTGTCTCCGTCTACACTAAATTATTTGGCTCTGTCATCAAATCCCACTACTTTTCTGCCTTGTCATGCTCATGAGACTCTCCTCTACCTTTTTTATCTACCCTGATGTTCAGATTGAAGTGTTCTTCTCAGCTTGCATAGCTGACATCTCCAGCTGAATGTTGACCCTCAGTCTTGATCCTGACAAGACGAAGTTGTTCTTTTCCCCAAGGAAATCCTGCTTTTTCTGCAGGACGGCTCTGTCACTATTGACAACGCCACAGTGACTCCTGGCCGGACTGCCAAGGATATCAGAATGATCATTGACAACCAACTGCTCGGTAAGGCCCACATCTCAGCCACATGACACTTCATCTGCCAAGTTCCTCCTTCCTGGTCGGGCTTGTAAAGTCTTCTCCTCGGCTGTTACACTAATCTACACAAAACTGCCTCCACTGGCTGCACATTTCAAATTCAAAACCCCTCAAAATCCTTTCAACCTCAAGTCCTTATCCAGCACTTCTCCGTGATAATTATTTCCTGATAAATATTTCCTTACATCTTATTGACAAGGTTCTGCTGCTGTGACACTTCACTTACTATTTCCCTATTTTCACTGTTGTGGGTTTCTTGTAATGTTGCTGATCCAGGAATTTATGCTTTTTCTAATGGTGGATCAACTCCAAGACATTCTGGTTAAGATCATCAGCTGCATGCCTAAAATGTAAATGTGAAATGTTCAGGGCAGTGTCATTAGCAAATTGATATTATATTTTTGTCCATTAATTTGCTGGCCTGACTACCTAACTAGACGTAATGAACCCATGTGTGTGTGGTCTCCATCACCTGATTAAAAACTTACACTCAGAGGTAGGAAGACTGCAAGCTTCAGGTTCGAGCTGAGACACTGGCGAATGGGCAGCTTCTATTAGGATCTAGATAAACCAGTATTATGGTTCACTGATTGACTGTAGGTGGTCTTAGAAATAATTTTCTGGCACAGTTACAACAAATATCACTTTGGTTGCCTCTACATGGCTGGATTCTGTATATTCTGGTTTGTATAGTGTTGAGAATAGATTTAAATACAATGACCAATATGTTTTTTAGATACTTAGATGTCAAAGTATGTCAAAGGAAATGTGACAATCCACATATTTCTTGTTTTTCTTGAATTTGGCAACACCTTAGTTAATAAGTGGTCATTGCTGTGGCATGTTGCACTGCATTGCCCAGTGACTGTTTCAGTGTGGTCAGTGTCAAAAGATCTTTGATGTCACTGGATTGACAGCAGCTCTCAAATCCCCAACCAAACAAGCATCAAATGTTCTGCTAAGACCAGTGCAGCAACTGGAGAGATGCTATACCCATGCTGCTTTCCTGCAATGTATTTTAAGAGCCATAAAGGATGGCACATGTGGCCGTCATGTTTTATAAAGTGGAAACCTGCTGATTGATTCTGACCTGGATATTGTGGTTATGGTGCAAGGTTTAGCTGTGTAAGTCAGCTGCTTGCAGCCTGTAGCTTAACAGTAAAATTTACCCATCTCTTCTCCCTCTATGAGGTACAGAGGGCTCACACTGCCTGGTTCAGTCTACAAACAAATGTGACTTCCATGGATCACAGATGTAAACCCCAAATGACTGAATGGCAACTGTCAGGAAAATGTCATAATATTCGTATTGGACAATGGTTTTGTCTGACCTGTTGTCTCACCTCCAATGTTTACAAGCCAATGAGAGCCTGTCTCCATGGCTACAGACGTTACTTCCTCCTTCGATGTGGGGGGGTTTATCAGAAGCTGACACACCAAAATAAAGCCAAGCCACACAAAACAATATATAAACAATGATATAACGATAAATATGTTAGTCATCTATTACACTGAATTTATAACTTGCAAAAACAGAAATACTGGAAAACATAATTAACATAAGCATAATCAATCAACAACAATACAAAACAGGATCAACAATGATATAACAATCACTATGCTGGTCACCTAAAACATGGAACTAAAATGGACTCAAAAGAAATACTGGCAAGTGTAAATAGAACAACTAAACTGTTAACCTTAATGCACTGCTTAAACAGTATGTGCAAGGCATCATGGGATGTTGTCTCACAACAAAATTGCAGGGCATTGTCAATCTAATAAGATCTCACCATGTAAATTCAGTGGACTGTACCAACAACCTATGCCGAATTTGGGGAAGGCAACAATAGTGAAAATCCCTGCCTAAATATGCAAATAACTGTAAATTTTGATCCTGATTGGACCACTACAAGTTATGCCCATAAGTGACCCTCTAACACACAGACAGGGGCAAATACATGACCCCTGCTTTTATGGGGGTTATCTATCTAGACTGTATAAATATATTAAAGCACACTGTAAAAAATAACATTTTGACTGTTCATTTACCTTATAACTGCATATCTGATGCAATAAATAGCGACAAGCATACATTTAATCAACAAAAAAATCAACCATTTAAATTCTGTTATCGACATTCCTACATTAATACTTTTAATCTACTAACAAAACTATTAGCAAACTTACAAATCCAAGTTTGCTGTAAGTCAAGTAAGCACTGAAACATGTACCTGATGTCTGACTACCAAAGAACTTCCAGTAGTCTCACAAAAGTGGACTAACTGGCAACACGCAACTCTGTAAGCACTGGCACAACATCATAATAACTCGATTTAGACTGCAGATAATAAACTATAGTGTATTACTGCTTACTAGCCCAGCAGACAAAGAGCCAGATCTGCACCACTCTTCATTCTGCCTTTAAATTATGAAGTGATCACTGGATGGCTCCAGTAGTTTTGGCTCAGTGTTGCTTTCATTTATAGCATGCCTGCCTTTTTTGCATGATTAATCTGTTTCTTTCTATTCGTTCAGCCATGGTGGGTATTGCTGCTTGTGCTAACTACCCAGCTCTTAAGTTTAATTATGGCCTCTGCTGCAAAAGTTGCAAATTAATATAAAGTAAACCTGGCTTTTTCTATAAATCTTTAAGTGTGTCTATATACTGTATATTTGTTTATCATCTTTGCAAAGTGTATGTGCATACTATGAAAAACTACTACTACTACTAATGATAATAATAATTATAATAACAATAATGATGATGATGATGATGATGATGATGATGATGATAGAGTAATGCATATGACAGTGTAGTTCCTAGTCTTTCAAAGCTGTGTTGTGTTAACAACTTGACCTTTCCACTTTTAGCACTTCTTTTCTGGGGGTAGCAAATAATTTTCCTCTTTTGACCCATTTTTTCTCCCACCCCTGATACAAACCTGAAAATAACAACAGAAAATGACTGGCACTAGCATATTTCAGCTGTAACATATCATCATGTGTCTTCAAATTGAATGATCTTTTGAAACAAGCTGTTAAAAATGTTTGCTATTTTCAATAAAATTGAAAAGGAAAGCTGGTAACTTTGTTGTTAGACAAATTATTTGAGAGTAGGTCATGGCACAGTGACATGGCAGTCTATGGAGGGATAGAAAATTGAATACTTTTGGCATCAAATCTCTCATTTTTATCATTGTTATGCTGTCTTTATCTAAAGTGTGAAGGCTCAGGATAAAAACAGGCAAATCTTTATAATATATGACAAAATATGACACAAAATATCAGATGAATTGCATTTATTAAAGAAAAAATATGTTTCAGTGGACATTATCTAGAATGTGTTACTTGAGAAAATGATATGTATGAACACCAGCTTTTGCATGAATCGTCTCAACTTTGACGTGCAAGATCTCTCTCTCTCTCTGTGAGCGTATATATAAGTGTGTCAGCTCCTGAGTAGACCTGGTAGTGAAGGGTTAAATCGGATTGGGAGTTCACAGTAGCGTCTCCTTTTCTGTCCACGGCATCGCGGCCAATTCAGCGGAAAACATCTGACTCCAGCCAGTTTCCCGAAGCTGTGTTTGATTTTACTCTCAGTCACACCGGAGACGTGTAGCCATCAGTGGAACAAAACTACCCATTTCACCATCGGGATTCTGGGCGTTTTTTAACTGGTAGGTCAAAGCGGCATCCGCATTATTTCGCATCTGTCTTAACTAAAAGTGAAGTGGTTCCAAAGTAGTTATTAAAATGTTGTCAGCCAAGGTGCCTGACGGAATATAATGTCTCATTTTACCTGACCTAATGAAAGCTGCGTTTCAAGTCTAAAACAAACTTGACGCAAATGATTTTCCGTTAGTTCCAGCTGTGGGACGTCACGTAAAGGTAGGCGAGTTTTTTTTTGCAAAGTTGTTATTTTGTAGACTAATTTGTGCTTTTGCCTCCGAGCCGTTTCGTGGTTCTTTTCAGTCGCTGACGTAGATAATGGACCATATAAGCTCATTTTCTCCCCATGCACGAAGTTTTTCATAACACTGTCTCTTAAAGGTGATCTTTGTCATAAAACCTGTCCACATACCGTGCACATTGACGCGACCCAGTGTAACTTTTGGGCAGCGCTTTAATGTTATGCAAAGACACAAAGCTGCTTTAACTGCAAAACCTTTTTTTTTTTCTTTTTTCTTTTTTGCAAAAGCATTGTATGAAAAAGCGTTTGCATGCCCTGCGTGTTCACAGTGGGCCTGTGGTATTTCACCATCTCATTCACTTGCAGACTGAGTCATTCCCTGATTTCCTCCAGATGTGCAGTAGCTTACGTTTCCTGACAAAGCAACAGCCCAGGATTGTGACATTTCTGTCTGTTCGCTGCACTTATTCTGCTGACGAATACGATTTTTTTTTTATTTTTCTATTCAGAGGCATGTCTCAATATCTTCTGGTGAAATTTAGCGTGCTGTTTGTGTTGTGTCCGTAAGTTGATTGGTGCATAATGCTGCAAAAAGACTCATAGCCCTCTTGTCTGAAACTGTAACCTAATATAAACCTGTCTAGGCCTCATCTTTTCCTGCCTATTATGAGCCTTTTCAAATAGCAAGTTAGTTATTAAAATGTAAACCTTTAACTGAAATGTGCAATGAACTGCTGACATTTCAGCCTCTTTTTTATAAGCTCCTCTTCAGCTGCTGGCACAATCTTTCAATGGGGTCAAGACATTAGGACTCTGACACCACAGTAGTTACTGGACAACTAACATCATGTGTGTCTTAGAGTCCTGATGAGTTCATGGCTCATTTAAACTGAGCATCAACAAGTGCATTAGGCCATGGTCTGTTTCTAGAGGCGTTTTCACACAAGGTGTGTTGAATGTTGAATGTTGAGTGTCATCACAGGGCACCAAACATACCACTACGACTTGTCCTGCTTATTGTTTTTTTATTATTGTCTTATCAAAAATCTCAGATCGTAAGTGCATAATTGTTTTGTGATAACGGTCTATTACACTCCAATTGAGGAAGCATACTTGAGAGGAAATAGGGGACAGACAATATAACACTTTTAGTATTTCAGGATATTAGTATTGCCACCCTGAAAACCTGCTGTGCTGTTGGAAAACTGTATTTGTAGTTGGTTAATTTTATTGTTATTCATTGGCACAATCTCTGTAAGCTTGTGCCAGTATCTGTTTGATATCTCCAGCTTTGATTCATTTGATTCAGGGAAGTGCTGGCACGAAGCTTTAGTGCACTCAGTGACCTTCAAGTTCTTATCATTGTTACCTCATCTTTTAGCTACTGTTTTCCTTTACGGATCTAACAAATGACCTGCCTGAGGAAACGGTCGAAGTTGGAGGATCTTTTCAACATAAATAACAACACTGAACTGAATTATGGAGTTTTATATTCTCACTTCTTTAGATGAAACCAGCCGATTTATGTCATGTGTGACTTTTAGTTTTCCCTGGTTCCTAGTTATCAGAATTTTAGTGTGAAATATGTGAATTTTATAGAGAGCAGATTAGACTGTTGATGATCACAGTGAATTTGCATTCGCAGTTAGCTGAGCATCACGGGACCTCTTCTTTGCCTAGCGTAAGATTAACTTCACTTCATTGCTCAACCTTTGCCCACATTCAACCTTTGGTCTGCCCTACAGTAATTACAATCTCTTCTTACAAGCAATTCAACCAGTTCAGCCTCTGGAACTGGCCCTAAAGGTATGTATGTCTCACACGGAGCATACATAAATGACTGAATTTTTTCTGTTGGTGTTGTTCCATGGTTGCGTCGAGCAGTAGCCATCTGCACATAGTGTACAAGTGTGGATTATGTCTCAATTTTATATTTTTTTCAGGTGACAGTCTTGCTTAAGACTGAGCTCAGTGTGCTGCATCAATTGGGTTACATCAGTTTTGTGGCAGTTTCAGAAAGTATGTGTTTGTTGAAGGTGGTTAAAAAGCAATTGAATAAAAATTAATGACATGGCTGTTCAAATACAACCAATGTGTTACTTGTCTGACTAGATTAGGGGATGAAGGTGAATCCCAGGTGCTGAGATATTCTGTGTGGTGAAGTTATGTAACTTTTGAACAGTTTTGCATTGCCTCTCAAATGTGATTTCCTCTTCAGCACATTAATTGCAGAGCTCTTTATGAATGGTGTCCAGCACAGAGGCAGAGATAATTTATAGGAATGTTATTGTTGATTTGAAGATGGTGCAAATCACAAGTTTGTTGCCAGTTTCAGTATGAGCCACGATTAGCACCACTCTGATAGTTACTGGCAGGGCTGCAGGGATCACATGACTGACATCACAATATGATCTGAAGAGCACGGTAATTGTTTTCCCCATTGTTGGTCGTATATACAGCTACAGTCATACTCCCAGCTGTGCGACCATGCCCAAATAATTACAGTCCATGGTTCAGGAGCATGGTGCAGGACCTTCTTTATCTTCAGGACCATTTCCTCACCTCCTTTACAGGGCTAGATAGTTGGCATGGAAAGTGTGAAAAATGTATGGGGGGTGTTTTCTGCCATGAGGACATTATGTTTTACGGGTTGTTTGAGTTGTTGGGCTTGTCTCTTTAAAATAAATTTCTGTGGTTATAAATCTTCACTGCAGACCTTTAAAGGAAAAGGATTATTCAGTGTGTGCACAAAATCATTCTGCAGTCGTTCTGTATTCTGCACTTACAAAACCTTTCTAGCAGGCCAAAAGCAGATTGATGTTGTAAAGTGTTTTAATGCAGCCTTTAAGGGCAAATATCCTTTTCCCATTTCCAAAAGCAAAAATCCAGACAATTATTTGGCAGCTCTAGTTGGCTGACTAGAAGTGAATAAACTTTATTTGACCAATGTGTTTTGACATACAGCACTTCTTCAAATGACCATGATAAAGGATGTATGTCGAAACATGTTGGTCAAGTAAAGTTTCTGCGCGACGTTGCCGAATGATTTTCTACATCTAGCTGACCACTATCCAAGTGCTTGGTTGTCGGCTGAAGTAGCAGAAGTTCATCTTCTCCGCAAAAGCCAAAACTGTACACTAACATTTTGTCTTCTCCTTTTTCTCCCTCTTTCAATCACACCCTTTCAACTGTCCCACCACACAAACTCTGTCCTAGGCAGATAAGTAGGAGAGCATGTGTGAGCTCTGAGACTCCTCTGCTCAGCTGACCTGAACACGGAGCTGCCGTCTGGTTTAACCCCGTCCGTCTGCTTGTCCAGTGAAGCTCACCCCACACCATGTCTACAGAGGTGGAGAACAGCACACCTGC
>OMLF01056533.1:0-12885 GCA_900302615.1 Holocentrus rufus | reverse complement strand
GCCTCCACGAGCCCTCCCACCTCCCCTGCAACAGCCGCATCCAAGACCCCATTCAAGAAAGAGAAGAAGAAAGGTGAGTAAGGTGCAGGGGTGGGCAGCATGCCTAATACACATATTTAAAATGTGTACTTAAAATACAAAATGCTATGTTATAATTTGCATTTGCATAAGAAAAAAGAACTCAATGAAATTATATCACAATACTTAACTTTTACCACTCATTCCATGCATTTAAAAAAAAATCTATTTTATTTTATATAATTTTTTATTTTGTTTTATTTTTTGGTTGTGAGCTATTTTTTAAAATCATTTCGAATATATATTTAACATGACCAAAAATAATGACAAAAGAAAATGTAAATGTCAAATGTCAAATTAAACATAGGAAATATAAAGAAACAATATGAAGTGTATATATGCATATAAGGCTATCATGTAGACAGTTACATACTGCATACTATGGGCGTTAAGAGTAATCAATTTCCAAAGAACGTGTGAAGGAGAATTGGGAAACAAAAAAAAAAAAAAAGAAACACACTTAAAGGAGCACTCAGTAATATGAATACTTTAGTGCCCTCTAGTGGCAGTTAGTGGAACTACAACAACATCAGGCAACAGTATCTACTCCTCCACAAACCTCAGCCTTCAGCTCCACTCCACCCTCCCTCACCCTCCCCTCCCTGTCGGTTACACGTTTCACAACAGTCACTACATTAGCCAGCTAGTCAATTGGAATTATAGTCAACATCATTCTGAAATATCAACCTAAGAGGTAAAATATTCCTTTATTGGTCAACCTAGAGATCTAGCAGTACAAGCTGTAGATAGTGCTAATTAAGTTTAGCTACATAATACCTGCACAGGTCCAACTGAGTGCTTTTTCTGTTCACTGAGGCTGCAGGCTGCTACTTCGGGCTGCAAAATGAACCTACCCAGTTAGTCAGTAACTTGCTCATCAGTAATGTGGGTGGACGGAAATATGATGGTTGACCGTTCTTCTGTCAAATAAATTGTACAAGAAACACATTACTCAAAGCTGCTGGCTTACAACTTGTTGATGAGGTTGGCTAATGTTAGCAAAATCATTTTTGGTGATACATCTCCACCTCTTACAAGTTATAGTACATTTAATTAAAATGCAAATTGAAACGCAATTCCAAATTTGAAACTAACTTGAAATGAACAAGAATGGTTGATGTGTTATTTGACCCATTTTGAGACATGGGTTACATTTATCCCATAATGTTTCATATGTCTTTGAGACCGGCTAACACAATGCCGTATTTGAGCTATTTCACCAACCTTATTCTACTTATCCAACATCAGTAAACTGCAATGCTACAAAGTAATATACCATCACAGTTGAGTCAAACAACCTTCTTTCACTGTTTACAGTGCCAGAGAAGACAGATGAGTATCTGCTGGCCAGGTTTCAAGGCGACGGCGTGAGGTACAAGGCCAAGCTGATTGGCATTGATGATGTCCCAGAGGCCAGAGGAGACAAGATGAGCCAAGACTCCATGATGAAACTTAAGGTGCTGCATGGTACCTGGGATGGTGCCCTGTTCAGTTCACATACAGAAGATTCTAGAACGGTGTGCATTCATTGTATGCGTTGTCTCTTCCTGTTGTCCAGGGCATAGCGGTAGCTGCTCGATCCCAAGGTAAACACAAACAGAGGATCTGGGTCAACATTTCCATGTCAGGCATCAAGATCATTGATGAGAAATCAGGAGTGAGTTCCGCCGTTCTCTTCCTTTATATCCAAATCACATTGTGTAGTTAGATTAGATGTCCTAGTGGGAAGTTTTTAATTGGAGAATGTCACAGTCCTAATGAAAACTCCATTTCCCTCAGGTTATTGAGCATGAACACGTGGTGAATAAGATCTCCTTCATTGCCAGAGATGTAACAGATAACAGGGCATTTGGTTATGTGTGTGGAGCAGAAGGACAGCATCAATTCTTTGCCATAAAGACTGCACAACAGGTAACACACCCACACACTCCAACACAAACACATACCACCGACAATAAAAACTAATGGACTGAATGATGACTATCTTCCTGTCACCACACAGGCAGAGCCCCTCGTCCTTGATCTGAAAGATCTCTTCCAGGTCATCTTCAACATGAGGAAGAAAGAGGCAGACGCCTCACAGAAGGTAACTGATGCACAAGATTTTCTTTTCATTTGATGTAAAACAAATATATGCAGACAAATCAAATTTTCAGAAGTTTGGCAGGTTATACCTCAACACTGCCTCCCTGTGCAATCACACCGAATCACACTTGAAAGCATTCCATGGAAATAATGTTTTTTTTTCCTTCTTTTTTTCTGTGCACATACCCTCAATGAATTAAGAAAAGTAGGATAGTCATTAACTGCCTACATCTGTTTACAGGGTGAAAATGGCAGCACAGTAGTTGAGGTAAGCATCTGCATGGTGATTTGGTCAAATAGTTCCACGAAGTCAACATTTACCCATCTGTTTTTGCATTTTATTTTTAGAATGGAAGTGACGCTCTGCTAAGTGTTGATGGTGTAGCAAAAGCTCCCCAAGTAAGTCTTTAGCTGTTACATTTGTGACTTTCATTACTTCTTGTTTTGGAAAAATCCTTTGATTTTCTAGTTGAATTGTGCTGCCCAAGTAATAGTTGGTTATATCCATTTCTGTCCCTTTCTGACATCCAGCCAGTGGAGCAGCTTGACCTTTTTGGCGATATGTCAACCCCTCCAGACATCCAGGCTCCAACTGTGAGTATGTTACTGTAATGTCTTAGTAAAAGTTTTTTTCTTTATCAGGGCAATACAGTGGAATTCTGCCAAGTGGTAGCTGTGTAAGGCATTGATTTCAACATGGTTAGACATGGTTTACTTTTTCTCATACATTTATATAATCTCATTCAGAAAATAGCCCTTGTTGATAATTACAAGGGTCTATAACAGTCTTTCACAGTCCTGGACTAAGGGCTTTAAGCAAATATTTCCATTTATAGTAAGTGTGTCTGTTTTCATTGGTGATCAAATTGCAATGCAAACTCAAAGCTGATTATCATTACTGTAGAGTGCAATTATAGCAATCATGGTTTGCTAAATTTCGCTGTTGTCAAATGCATTTCTGCAATGTGATTTAGTGTCTTTCTGAAAAAACATGGCTCCACTGCATAACTTCAGCACTCCTCAATCTACGTGTTTGATCTCAAACTCAGTTCTACAAGGCTATAATTTTTGTGCATACATTTGAGTTGTGAGTAAATCTAATTTTATGATTTATTCTACTGTAGATTTGATTCGGAAGAATCTTTATGAATTGAGTTTCTGATCCCTGTTTATCGATCTCAGTGCAGTTCATCGTCCTACTTAAAGCTGCTACCAGTAGAATTTGAAATTTAATGATTTTGATGACCCCTTGCATCCCTTTATGCCTCACCCAGGTCTTCTTTTCCTCCCATATTTTGATCAAATTATGATTGTGTTAGATAACACAGAAAATGTCGGCCCTAGACTATCACTGCTGTTTTTGAAGGGTCAACAAAATACATTATGTCAAATATACAGTCTCCATAGTTACCTTACTGCCGTTTTTTACTTCCAATTACCTCTGTCCATACACTGTTAGGCAGACTGGACGGCTTCTGTTTTGTCTGGGAGGCAATGAGAGCCTCACATCCAGACTAATATATTTTTTCTGCCAGAGGCGTATTTGCTTTAGGCAAAACAGCATCATGTTTGAGGTCTTGGAAAGCTACAGACAGGAGCATGAAGAGGTCTTTCCATTAGTAAAGGCAGGACTATTTAGCAGCAACACTGCAATTTTATTCAGTTGCAGGCATGTGTGAGAGGAGTCTCCCCCAAATTAATTTGAGAATGATCTATTTATGCAGATATTCTACATGTAGCAGCTTTAAATTGCCATGTCTTTTCACACCATATGATTCATTTTGCTAACCGTTGCTTATCTCCTCCAACAGAACTGATTTATAAATCTGTCTTCTCTCTCTCCCACTCTCCTTCTCATGTTAACCAGGAGTCTAATGATATTCTCTTGCTGGACTTGTCTGCTGAAGTTGACAGCAATCAGAATTGTATAAAGGGAAACCCCTTTGACACTTCCTGTGCCCCTAACCCTTGGGCATCTCCCCAGACAGAGAATCCCTTTTCCTCGACATTTGACTTCTTTCCAACCCCAGACACTGACCCATTCAGAGATGACCCCCTTTCTAAATCGCCCGCCCAATCAGCACCCCATAATTCTCAGATCTCCCTTACCGCCACCAATCACAGCCTAGCAAGTACTGTTGCCAGCATTAGTAAGACAATCATGAATGGTGGTCTGAATGGAGACTCTGACCACCTCAGTCAGCAGATGAATGGCTTGTCCAATAAGACCATGATCCTCACTCTCAGTGATGGCCATTGGCCACTAGGAGGCACAATGGCTCAGGGGAACATGAATACCGTATTGGAGGGGAGTGATTTTGGATCAGTTCTCTCCACCCAAAACCCGTTTTTTGACACATCTCTGAAAAACGACACCCTCTCTAATGGCATAACTCATGACCCACAAGCGTCAGTGTCTCGTTGCAAGGATTCAGTTGTCATTAGCCCGCCTCCACAGAGCTCTAAGGCTGGACGAGGCCGAAGAAGTGCAAAGGTGAAACTCCATAGATAGATGCATCACAGTAATGTTGCATGTCAGATGCATAAAAATGGGTTTTTGTATGCACAACTCCCAAACTATAATTGGTTTCCTAACATCTCCTTTTCTGAGCACTAGGATTGTGTCTTGTTGTCTGAGGGGATATGTGCCAGATGTTGCATCGGGTTTAGATGAGGTATTATGCCTGTAAATTAGAACTGCAGCTGAAAGCTTCTTGTGTGATTCACTCTGTCTCTGTCTTTCTCTAATGTGAATGAACTTCTAACCGCATGCACTTGTGCTCGCATGCTTCTCTTACCTTGCTTGAATGTAGGACACTGTCCTGCTGAGCAATGAACTCTGTTTCCTTCGTCATCTCTACTCATAAGCTATTTCATAACATTCATACTTCAGTGAATAAAGAGGTGGTAAGTGGGAATGTTTACATCTTTTTAAGTGTTGAAGTAAATAAACTGCATTTACTTCTGACATACGTAGTTATGGTAAATTATTTGTTGTTGTTGGCACTTACATGTACAATAATTCTTTAGTTTGCAAATTGTCCTTACCTATGAATTGTTTAAAATGTTCCTCTAATTTTTATTTTATTGTATTTATTTTCTGTAATAGTCTACATCAAGTGACCTGTTTGGGGCAGATCTGTTTGCTGCTCCTAGTAATACAGAGGGCTCATCTGTTCCAAGTGACCTGTTCAACAGCACACCTGCCAACACTGCTGCCTCCTCTATAGCTGCTCTGGGTAATACTGCCTAGCCTAGCATCTCAAAATAATGACACTGCCCTGTTTGTGTTCATGTTTATGGCTTTGAATTAAAATATGGAAAGTAGCATCTTCAGATCTAGGAGGGTATGCTAACATAAAACCATTAGATTTCTTTGTATTTTAAATTTGTACCCCAACTTTTTCGCTTCAGGCAATCTTCAGTTAGGTCCTCCTGCTACCACCTCTGTCGCTGGTGCAGGCATGTGGGGAGCATCCACCCCTGCACACTCCATGTTCCCCATGCCAGGAGGCGTTTCCCAAGTGACACTCCCAGGCCCCCAACCTGCTTACCCACAGCCATCTGCCTTTGGTGGCCTGCCCATATCGCCTACAGCCTGGGGCCAGCAGGTGCCATCTCAATTTGGTGCCCCGCCTCTTTCACCGCCCCAAGTCTGGGGCCAGTCTCCACAACCTGGGTCACTTGGTGCTCCAGGTTGGGGTCAGCCCTCCATGTCTAATCCTTTCCAGCAAGGCCCATTTCCTGCAATGGGTGACCACCGTGGTCCTCCACGGCCCCCTCCTAGACCACCTGGTAAGGAGGCCCCTCCAAAGGTGGAGAATAGTGCCTTCACAGCTTTGGACCCCCTTGGAGATAAAGAGAAGAAGATTGGAAAGGACATGTTCAAGGACTTCCAACTTGCCAAGCCCCCTGCCATCCCAGCAAGGAAGGGGGAGCAAGGGTCCAACTCGGTTCCAGCCCAGAGCAGCAGTGAAGGTGGGGCATTTGATCAATATTTTTCCAGTAAAGTGGGCGTGCCTCAGGAATCTGCAGATCATGATGACTTTGACATCAATCAAATATCAGCTACAATAAATGGTAAAGTGAGCAGTAGTTCTTATGAAAAGTTTAGAAGTTCACGATGTGTATATGATCATAAGATCTGTTCGTAAACCTCTGACCTCTGTTGTATGACCACTTAGATCCTAAGCCAGCCGCTGGTCTTGCTGCTGTCCCAGCTTTAACTTCTAACCCCGGCCTTCTAGATGCTGCCTTCTCTTCTACTCCAGCCACAAACAGTTCAGCTCCAGTCAATCAGAACATGTTTGATGAAGCATTTGGGGCTCCAAATCCCGGCATCTTTGGAGCACCACCAGTAGCTATGGTATAGAGATTAACACAAAACACAACATCTCATACTGATATATTGTAAATCATTTAATTTATACCTATCTGTATTGTAATTGATTTTACCATTTTTGTTTTTGCTCAATCTTCTGACAGAGTACTCCTGTTGCTCAGACTTCTGGTTCCTCAGATGCCTTTGGGGACCCTTTTGGAAATCCCTTTGCTTGACCCATGACTTCATACAGAGGTAAGTGATGTTTTTTTTCTTCATGTTTGTATATATGGAAATTGTCTTCATCCATGTATACATTATTTTCAACATTTTTTCTTATGTACTCATAGGGCAGTATGAGCCGAGTAGCAGAGATCCCCCCATCAAATGACATGGAACCAGCTGCTACAACATGCGAAAGACAATCCAAATGATCAACTCTTCTAACTCTTACCTTGTGTCCACAAGTTCACACCTGTCTTGCCTCAAATATTACTATGATGTTTTTTTCTATCCAATCAGTAGTTTTCTTATTTTTGAATAACAACTGATTTAAAAGTAAAAAATAAATGTAATGTCATGATCTTATGAAGGAATAAAGATGGTGACCGGGTGGAAGAGAAAATATGTCCAAAGATATCCAATGCTGATACTGTCTATATTAAACAGATAAAGAAAATAATACAGTCGTAATGCTGCACTGTAATGACTGTTTGTTTTTTCTGTAGCATCTTTCTAAAAAGGCTTTTGCACACCTATCCTGACAGGGGTGTAGGATATATATGGGAAGATCAAATGATGAAAATATCCCAAACACTGTCCTCACTTGCTTTTTAGGATTTCTATTGTGTATACTTCTCCAGCAGTTTTATTGTAAAAGGGTATTTTACTTGATGCAACCTATTACTTTTCCTAGGTAATTTCATGCACTAAATGATTAACCATACCTGGTCAGGTCACTTTTTTCATTAACTGTCATTTCAGTTAGCATTTTGACACCATTATTGAACATCACATTATTGAACATCACATGAAACATCTATGCAGTTTGGGAAATACATTTTAATTTTCATCATTAAATTGCCATAAATGTAACATAATAACCTATAGCAGATGTGGCTATTTTATATCCTATTTATATTTATTTGAGCATATCATGATTGATTGTGTCGGACCCCTGCCAAAGACAAAATCGGGCAACCAGTACGTGTTAACCATGATGTGAGCTGCTACGTGTTTCGCCGAGGCCATTCCGTTACGCCGCTACGTGCCAAAGGAGTGGCGAAAGCCCTGGTAAAGTTTTTTTTCCACTTTCGGACTGCCCAAACACATTCAATCTGATCAGAGATCTAACTTTGTGTCTACTGTGTTTTCCCAAGTTATGCAGGAGTTATCCGTGAAGCATCAGGTCTCCAGTGCGTATCATCCAGAGAGCCAGGGCGCACTGGAGAGGTTTCACCAGACGTTGAAGTCGATCCTGAGAAAATATTGTGTTGAGTCAAATAAGGAGTGGGATGAGGGATTGCCACTGTTTCTGTTTGCATATCGGGAAATTACACAGGAGTCTCTAGGGTTTAGTCCGGTCGAGCTGGTTTTCGGTCACACGGTGTGGGGGCCGTTGCACTTGCTGCGAAGGGGTGGCTTGCAGATAAACCCAGTCCAGCGCCCAGCGTCTTGGATTATGTAAACTCGTTCAAGGAGAGGTTACACACGGCGGTTGAGTTGGCCCGCAGTGCCCTCTCCCGCGTACAGACCAGGATGAAAAAACAGTTTGATAAAAAAGCTCTCCGGCGCTCTTTCCAGCCAGGTGATCGGGTTCTGGCGATGTTGCCACTGGTGGGGTCTGGCTTACAGGCTATGTTCAGCAGTCCCTCTGAGATCAAGAAAAAGTTAAGTGAAACTGACTACACTCTAAAAAATAATGTAATGAGTTTACTTAAAAAGGTATGTTTACTTTTTGCATGGATCTTTTTAAGTTGTCCTAACTTCAGTGTTAATTACAGTAAGTAATCAGTACTAGTACCAGCATGACAAGGCCAACTTAAATAGCTGCATAAATAGAAAGCTATATCAAGTTGAATCTAATTGATTTTTTGTATATTGAATTTTCACATTGCTTGTACTTGATATTTGTTTTAGGTACAACAAAAAATCAAGTACAATGACGATGTTTTTTTTATATATATCCAAGAGCTAAATCAAGTCGTGCTTACTTAAAATTAATAAATATTCCTTGAAATGTTGTTATCTCATCATTCAAATTTAAGTTGTTGTAAATTGAATATGTAAACATTTTCTACTGTTAAATGTCCATGCAAAAAGTAAACATAGTAATTATAGTAAATGCAACTCATTTTACTCAAGTTGTGGGAAATAACAAACAAAAACCACAATTCACAATTCAAACAGTTTATTTCATAAACATACGTAAAATTTTTAACATAATTCATCTGATTCAGAGAACAATCAGTAGTGAGTTGAGCCAGTGACTTCAAACCACCAGGACCCTTAGAGGTAAATGGATGGTTCTCCATTTTGGTGATCTCATGAACTATGGTTGCTGATCCAAATTAAGTGCAAATATTGCTAACAGCACCATCTCTGAATTTAGAGCTGTTTAACATACATTTCCATTTTTTAATGATCTTGATGCTGCCATTTTGGTCAGTAGTGTGTTAATGTGTGTTATGGTGTGGGTGGTGTGTTACAGTAATGTGTTAGTGTGTGTCTGTTGTGTGTATATAGTGTGTGTAGTGTGTATGTAGTGTGTTAGTGTATATAGTGTGGGTAGTGTGTTTGTGTGCATTTGTAGTGTGTAGTGTGCCTAAGTGTTATATGTTGCACATGTCATTTTATTTAGTTATTTTATATATTTTATTTTCTGATGGGTAAATGGGTCAAATTGAATATCTCAATATTGACTAGTCCTATGTTGTTTCCCACCAGTCACAATTGTGGCCAAGGACAAAACTTACATTTTCATTGACTTAACCATCAGAAAATGTAAAAAATACTGTACATACAATTTATGTGTTAGGGAAAATATTTTTAGAATTTTTGGGGGATTTAACAGGTTAAACATCTCTAGATTCAGCAAACAATCAGTGAGTTGCAAATATATGCAAATATATCTGACAGCACCATCAAAAATGGTTAACATTCTGTGTCAGCTGAAAACAATATACACTCACCAATATTCCAGCTTTCCAGACATGACAATCAACTTCAAAGACTGGAATAACACGAGCAGCAACCGTGAAACAGCAAGTCCATCACAGCGCAAATGAGGTGTCCATTTTTGATTTTCAGCTATGAGATTCAAAGGGGTTTCCTAGCAGCTTTTGCTTTAGAGATGTGACTTTTGGGCTGCTTTTCTGACAATCTAATTTCAGGAACACCTTCTGAAATACCTCACAAGTGTACTTCAGCTCTCGTGGGTAGCTCAGGTTGAGGGCATAGATGAGGCCCATCAGCAAAGCACAGGCCCTTGGCACATCCACCCCCTGCAGGACTTCTGTGCCCTCTATCATGATGGTCGCGCTGGCTGGATCAGATGCTGTGGCACCTTTGGTGACTAGGATCTTCATCACCCGATTCTCAAGCTGCCCGATTTGGCCCTCAGAATCCTGAATGCAAGAATATCAGAAACAAATATCAGTATTCATTGTCATTAAGCTGGCACACTCAATTGCTCTTACAGTAAGGTTGGGAGAAAACATTGCATCTCAGCACATAAGTGATTGACTACCTATGTTTAATTTTTGTGGCTGTGGGTAGAGGCCAGAGCCACCTATACATTCAAATGCCCCTATCACACTAACAAACAAATTTCCAATTCTCATTGACTCCCAGTAAAAATGTCTGGAATGTTTATACACACAACGTCTTGTAGATGGTGCCTGCCGCCACGAAAACTAGATACTGGTTTTGCACTTGTTTCTTGTTTTAACATAGTGAAATGCAAATGTACGGAAGAGTATTAGGGCCGCTGGAAAAAAATAAGGGGTAATTTCTGACTGTACAAATGCTGTAACAGTTCTCTGGAGACAAAAAAACAAGTTTTTACCACATTTCTATTCAGGACATGCTCAGAAGTAAAACAAGTTGCTTCGTCCATGTTGATCACCAAGTGCCGAGCAACAAGCAGCAGCGAAAAGAAACAAGGACATGGTAGGGAGGCACAGATACTGGTCAGTGATTCACGAAGACAGCATTTCGCTTCAATTTCATAACTTCAATTTCAAGGTGTTGCGGGGGGATTCAGTTTTACCTACCACATATTCGAAAAGATTGTCCTCATTTTCTCCAAGGTAGACCACTAAGCAGCGAATGGCAACCTCTCTGCGAGTTTCAACTGTGTTGATCTGATGGAGAATTCAAAAGAAAAAAGGTCAAATAGAAGTTTTTTTGATAGTGGTTAGTTTTGTTTCTCCTATAGTAAAAATCAAATCATGCACCTTCAGAAGTTCCATGATTTTCTGGATCTTATATTTGGCAGCCCCTCCTCTTGACATCACCAACGGCATCAATCTTGGTATGCACTGGTCCAGATTAGCCATAAAAGTTGACTCCAGATTGGCAGTGGTGATTCTTTTATATTCTTCCTTGATCTGTGTGACACAAAATGATATAAGAGATATCAGAATTAAATCACTCAGTTGAAATCATACTCCTGCCAAATTGCCTATTCCAAATACAACAACAAAATACAAAAACCTGCGCTGGAAGAAATAGAGCAGGCCATCGTTCCTTCAAGTCACTGACAGGTGGAGCCAGGGTGACAACTTCTTGTCTCCGAGTGGAAAAGGTCCTTTCCATTTTCTCATTGATGATCTTGGAATTATTTCTCTTCTTTACCTCACTTAGAAGATCCAGTCTTTGTAGTTCAAGGCTTTCTTCGGTTTCTCCTAGTGGACGAGGTGGCAGGTAGTTTGCCTCACCCTTACGCGCTTTCTTCACGTTCTTCGCAGGATTCTTCTCATTGGCTCGCTTTTTTTGGAGGGAGTTAACATCAAGCTCAGGGCACCCAAGACCCCTAAGCTTTGATCTGTAGTTGCCCATTTTAAATTTCAGTCTTTGTTGCCATCCGTAACATCCATTGTAGGACCCTGGTTCTTTCAGGCAAGGATGTTTTCGAATCAGTGCTTCTGCTACATCAGCGAATTGTGCACTTGTAGGATATGCAACATACTCAAAGATGCTTTCAGCTAATCTCTCAAGGATGTCTGGCAGGATGGTAGTAGAGCTGAGTGGACATCCATCTTTATTGAAAGCTTCGTTACCTGCTGCTAGCACAAGCTCTGTGTCATTGCGGAAGCGCGGTATTGGAAATTCAGAGGGCCAAGACTTTGAGCGCAGATTCCCATGCTCAGGTGATGACAGGATCACTGTATCACCTGATTCAGATGAAGCAGTACTGGCAGGCTGAGTGGAGCTGCTGGCTGCACCTGTGTCGGAGCTGCTGGCTGCACTTGTGTTGGATCTATCCAGGTCAGTTACAATGAATTGGATTGAGGAGAGATCAACAATATGGACAACCTTAATTGTGTCTTTGTCTTTAAGATCTTTTGTTGATGCAAGAGAAAAAAACTCCCCTCCAAAATCAACATCCTTGTAATGTAAGGTAAATTTCCCTGCCTCCAATCTATATTTCTGTTGCACAATAGACTGTAGCTCATCCACCGTCTCTGGTACTCCACAAGGCAGTTCAAGCTTGTCAATCATATGGTCTTGAACAATAACACGAAGTGCAGCAGGTTTACTCTGATGAGATGTTTGTACATCTGTGAAGAAAAAAAGACATTATGTGGATCTGACATAATATGTGAGCATTGCAACATCAGCCTGAGGTTTTGTTGGCATACACTTTACATTTTTGGGAGCCATGATGTTAGCAGAACCTCATTGAGAATTTACAACATACCAGGAACATCAAAATCAGGAATATCCATTTCCTCGCATAATGCATTCAGCATTCTTTCAGCAGGAGAAATATTTCCTGAAAATGTATTGTATAAAGAGAATAAAACAGCAAATACTTCTAGCTGCATCTTATCATCTTGTAAAAAAGTGTCGAATTAGCAGTTTATTGGTTAACAACATACTGTATGCCACTGAACACAATGAGAGTTTGTACCTTGGGATTGCTTGTTTGCTGTGAAATCTGCCATCTTGTTTTGCTATCACAAGATAACACAAAGACAGTGTGAGAAAAGGCATCTATGGCAAGTAAATGTATCGCTTCAGAGTGACCATACGCTTCCCTGCAATGGTGTATGCAGCTAAGGGGAATATATCAGACAACTGAGCTGGCTCAAGAACTTTAATAGTTCTTGTATTCTCAAGCTCATAGCTTCCAAGGTGCTCGATGTACCAAGCATCTAAGCATTCCACAATAAATC
>OMLF01056531.1:36104-63596 GCA_900302615.1 Holocentrus rufus | reverse complement strand
AAGTTATCGATGGAGCTATTCTGGCAGATTTGGATCTGGATACTGGAGCAATAACATTTAAGGCTGATAAACAAAGGTGACTGAAGCAATTTAACAGATCAATTGTATGGGACAACTGAGCTAAAGAACAAGGATACGCCTGTTTGAAACTGCAGAGTGGGAGATCTTTTTGTTGAGAGCGACTGCAGTGTAAGGTCTTTGTTGCAGTGCTTCGTTTGCTTTATTTTCAACTTATCCTCAGCACATTACAACTATCCTTCCCACATCTTTATTAATCCAGTGCAATTTAGATTTAATCAACATGCAGCATGTCCATCCTAAAATCTGTCACACCTACAGGTTCTCAGCCTTCAGCCTGTCACAGAGATATGCATTTAGATGCAGATCCCTCATTAACACAACAGGAAACCCTGTCTAAAAATATTTTTTTATGTACTTTAAATTTTGCAAAGAACTACACAGCAGTTTATAATTGAAGGATAAAAGTGGAGAGAACAAAACCCGTTATTGTGCGTTCATTCATTGTACTTTGTACTTTTATATAATGAAATACATGTAAAAGTGAAATTAAACTAGCTTTCATTTTATTCAAGATCTTCAGGGAGACTTTCAAAGCCTAGAAGGCCCAGATCCCGCTGTGTGAACTGAGGTACACTCGATGGATTAAAAATTCAATGCGACTTAAATGACTCGAGTTAATAAAGAGTGATTTTGCGCTGCTCTGCTTTGTAGAGTTTGTGCTAAATGATGATGTCAACAGTGAGAGCACAACATCTTAATTTAAACATTAGAAAGAGTTATCAGGTGGCCATGAATGTTTATGATTATTGCTGTCAGCAGTGTTCATAACAGTAGCCTGTCCTTTGTTCATTACAACTCGTTCTTCCTTTAGGAAATGTTTATCAGATGCACACCGGAATTGCCGGATATGAGTGAGGATGAAGATCTCTGTGATGGAGGTAATATTCAGTAGAACTACTGCCAGTGGCTGTGTAATCCTCTCAAATAATCAAATAAAGCTTGTTGCTTAAATACATTTGCTAAAAATAATACCTCATTATGATTATATCTCTAAATGTTTAGTGTAACCATCATAGAGAACTTCCTTTCTTTAACCCTTATTTAACTGGACAAGTTCTTGGTTTTATTCTGACAGCAGCAGCCTGAGGTAGAATAGTAGTTGCAGGGGAAGTTCACACACACATATAGTGCCTGGTCCATAAAGCTAATGACATCTGCTGATGGCCGCCCAACTCCCCCAGTCAAGTCAGACGCACGGTTCACTCTACGCTCATATTTGCATGAAGTCCCAGGACTCCTTGTTACAGTATGCAGGTTTAGATCAATGGGGACACAAGGTGGCAGTGTTAAATCACAGATAAGCTGCCTATTTTCCAAAGTTTCTATCTCACATCTACAGGAGCCCTAGCTGCTTGCTGTGTGCTCTTGTGTATTCCTGGGACAGCTTTAGTGGATTTTATCCCGTGTGAACAGATAATGATGTTTGTGCTGCTGGTAATTTTCATGTGCAGATTGTTTGGTCTCAAGACCTGGCAGATGGTGTAGAATGAAGTTGTTCAATAATAGACAACTCATGCATTTCAATGGATATTTCTAATTTAATCTACCTTTAATTTGCGTTCTGTAAAATTGCGATATATTCAAAATTGTTTAGCAGAACGTGTGTTTGAACTGCAGTGTCTATTCCACAATAATTTTACATGCTTCATTGCTATAAGAGATGATATTTAGCATCAGCGAGGTGTGGGTGTCATTTGCAGGTGAGGGTGAACAGGTCAAGGTGTCATATGCAGCGAAACCACCTTCTGAGCATGTGCAGCATGATGGCATATTGGCAAATGTCTGTCTCCACAAAGTGACTCTTAAAGTTGCCATGTCATTAAACACTTTAAAATGACATCTGTCGGGGCGTCCTGGTGACTCAGTGGTGAAGGGCGCGCGCCACAGGGAGTGGTGCCCTGAGTTCAGATGCAGCCCAGGGGCCTTTGTTTTATGTCACCCCCCCGTCTCTCTCCCATGCTTCCTGTCTGTCCATACTGTGACTGTCCAGTTGAGCAAACATGCCAAAAACAAACCTGGCTTTAGAAAAATGATGTATTTAGATACTGTAGTGAAGCATCTGATGGTTTTTACTGATTCTTAACAAATAATTGTATTATCCTTTGTGTTTACTGTAAGTTAAGCCATGCAGATTGGTGTGTCACAACAGAAATGAGTGCACTGTTGCATGTCTGACCCTCTGGATTTTGCATCTCATGTTGTGTAAAAGAATATAGCCGGACCATAAGTAACTATGATATTAATAAAAAACACATTTTTATTTACATAAATTACAAGAAAGCACAAACTGGTTCACC
Source organism: Holocentrus rufus (assembly GCA_900302615.1). Classification (NCBI taxonomy): domain Eukaryota; kingdom Metazoa; phylum Chordata; class Actinopteri; order Holocentriformes; family Holocentridae; genus Holocentrus; species Holocentrus rufus. The sequence goes on along the minus strand of OMLF01056531.1, from coordinate 61,218 downwards.
AAAATCTACATTAAAAACATCTTGTATATATTACATTTAACAGGTTTACTATAATTTACTCCATGTTGCAAGTAGAATCTTTAATAAAAAGAAGGGCAATACGTAGTTTTATTGTCATGTCATTTAAAATCGCTACTAGTCAAAGAAGAAGAAAAAAATGAATTGGGACATTGTACTCACAGCACTTTGAGAACAACAAAATCAGGACGATCATCTTTGTGACCTCTTTAATATCTGAAACACCTGATTCAGGACTAGTGATTATATAACTCTGTTTACAATGCTTGGCAGAGGAACTCGGTCTTCAGCTCAGTCTTCACAAGGAGGAAGTTGTGGAGTCCACCACCTCTCGTCCGTTACACACCGTTGGAACAACATTGGAGGCTGACGCTGCAAAAAACAAACCGCAAAGTTTCAAACAAAAGCCTTTTGATCTGAACAGAAGTGTAACATATGCTACATTTAATGAGAATGATTAATGTTTTCTCTTAACCAGGTGGCACCTTGGGAGAAACTGGAGCCGGGGCCGGTGGTGACGCTGAAGCGGGTGGTGGCCACCCTGAGAGTGCTGACATTCTTCTGGGGCTGGAACAGGATGATGTGGACCTTGGGGGCAAAGAGGCATCCCAGCACCACAGAGCCACTCAGACTGACAGAGATGCACATGGTGGTGGTCTGAACCTGTGACAGGAAGAGGAGGTGAGAAATACGGAGCATTCATCCAATTAACTTTCAATAACTGCAAACCATAGTTAGCTGTTCGGTCGTCTGTGAATAGGTGGGAAAAACAGTAGTTACTTGAGTGTGCATGTGTATTGTGTATGTTGTCCAATCCTTGTATTTACTTATATTTAGATGACTGTAATGGAAGGAAAATGTTCTAGATTGCAAACACTTTAGGAAGCCAGTTGTAAGTAATGTAAAGGTCAAAACCACAGTGCACTGTCAAAAGATATACAGTAAGTAGTATTTTTCAACTCCAAGAATATTCATTTAAATTAGAGAAGTGCTCAGAAGTCAGAAATTGTAATGAACAGATATGAACAAAAATGAAATGAAGACTTTTTTTTTTTTTTTGCAAGGCTGGATCAATGTCAGGCGCAAGTAGAGGAGGAGCGAGGAAGTTATCAGCTGGGAGAGGTGTAAACGAACAAGCTGTTTGTTTTCCTGTCAATCCGCTGCTTAACCCTGGCTCCTTTTCCCATTCAGCCTGCCCACATCCCGGTATGTGTCATCAGTCTGGCCCTTCATTTCCAATTCTCTCGCAGCTTTGTTTTCGTTTTTTTTTTTTTCTCCGCGCAGGATGTACAACCCAGCATTATGTTGTGTGTGGCAGGTGCGATTGCCAGCCATCCGATTTTAACAAGACACAGCAGGTGTCTGTCATTACCTGCTACCTGAATGCTAATGCTGGTATTAAAGTAATGTGCACCAAGCATTAGGCCATGCACACACTGTTCTAAACCAGGGATAGTGCTATTATAGCAAATATTCAACATCCTCTAATTTCAGCAGGAATGCAGTGGAGGGTGAACCCACTTCAATTCAGTTTGCCCACTTTTATTTGCAGAATAGTGTTAAATCATCATTTTAGCCTGACATAAATCCTCTTGACCTAATTTTATAGCACACATCAAAGTAATTAGCATCAAACAGATGTAAATTATATGAGGATAGGGTCCTTTAAGGAAAAATAATTGATTTTCTTTTAGATTTTTATTAATATTGGTGGCTGTTTGCCTCATCATGGTCAGTTGCTGCCGGTCATAGTTTCCGCACCATAATTTAGCACTGTGTCACTGAATTTAGGTCAGTATCTTGAGGTGTATTGTGGGTTCCCAGGTGCCATGAACTCTAAATTAAGATTCACCTCATGAGTCCATGAAATACACACTGACAGTTTCAGTTCCCGGGTCGAGACATAAATTCACACAAACCTAAACTGAGTGGTGACATCTCAGCATTACACTTTATGCTGCCGCGTCCACGTTGGATCGGTGTACATGGAGACGGGGCGAGATGAAAAGTTAGAGAAGTCACCGTCCATCACTGTCTAAACCCGCAACACCGCAGTGCACAGAGATCATATGTCCTGTGCCGAATTCAAAAATAGTTTGGAATAAAACGAAGATGAAGACAGTGCTGCTTACGAATGAACTGTTAAGTGGTTTTAATAATTCAAAAGATGTTGCTTAGGAAGAGTCGAAGACAAGGAATCTGCCTTTGTAGTAAGATTTTTCCAGACGTCCTTTACTGGAGGCTGCAGAGCGGGATATAGAGTATAGATACTATGGTTCTACTTGTTTCCATTTACAATTGCATTTATGTGGCCTATGGAGTTTTTCAGCCATTATTATTATATTTCAGGAATACAGCAATGATGTTTCAGGTATCACTTATTTCTTCTGTGTTCAGGTAGCTTTATTCCTCCAGAGATTGTCACAGCAAAGATGAGATTCTCCTTTTTATTGAGCTTTGTACTTGGAGTTTATTGGAAATCTTTATTGCATGAACCAGCTACAAGATAGTCTAGATTGGTGAGCATAGACCTTCATTTGACAAAACCCACTGGTAATCCGCCGGCGTAGCGCGGTGGGTGATTTGTTCGCGTTTCACAAGGGGAATTAAAGGGAGGCAAACTGTTTTTTTTTTTGTTACATTGTTCAACTTAATTTCTGTCGTTAGAGGGGAGAGACGTTTTTGTGCTGTAAAAAGGTTTCACCCCAGTCCGTTCACGCCCTGATCTGAACGGTGCTGCAATTGTATTTCATCTACTAATGCTGCGTTGCTTGATATATTCCTGTATCTGCTCTCACATATTATAGAGAAGCAGTTCCTGATTTGACTCTGCTTATGAGTCTGAAGGTGGGTTGATGAGAGCTGATGTTTGGAGGTGTCGCCGCGTTCAATAACCAGAATGCAACACCATCACTGTGGAAACTAGATAATATGGTGCTGAATAGATGCAGCCTCGGTGGAAGAGGCTTTGCTGACAGAGATCACACATCACTTGGGAAAGGCTGGTTTCAAGACGGATGGCGATGCGAACACACCATTGTGACGAGCAGCTGTTGTGAAGATCACAGGCGAGACTTTTCCGCCTTCCGATACTTTCTGCAGCCCACAGTGTTTTCATAGAGGCACTGGGAAGCTTTGACTACAGTGGCTGTTTAATCAGCTCTGTTTGATGCTGAGATGAGATGACCAGGATATGAGGAGGGCTCTCTCCCTCAGGCTGCACAGAATATCTTCAATATTTTATATCGTAATCAAATGTGTTATTCATGGCTCAGTAGATCATATTTAGTTTACTTTAACATTTCATGAAAGATCACAATCAAATTTGTATTTGATTATTCAACTGGAGATTTGAATCAGGGTGTGACAACAATTTAAAAAAGACTGTAAAACTAGAGGAACACTGGTAATATGTCCTTTCCTGTGAAATATTGCAGATACCGTGCCAATTCAGTGGCTTCAGTAATTATTAATTGGTTAAAGGGGAGTTTTGTGTCTATCTGATGAGTCCGGCCTGGCTGTCTGTCTCTCGTTTCGCCTGGGGGCCTGGAGGAAGGGTCCCTCTGAGCTGCGCTGGAGTCCCAGGACAGAGGGCACAGCTGGGGCTCAGCATCCCTCTCTTTCACACTCCACTCCACACAGCTACGCACAGGGACACACAGGGACGTTCAGTTCCCATTCTGCCCTCGTGCTCTTGCCTGCCCGCTCCGTGTTTCTGCAGAGGCAGTTGTGTCAGGGGATTCCTCTGTCTGTTTCTCCTCTCTGCCTCTCTCTCCCAACACTCTGTTCAGATCCCCAGAGGACAAAACCCCAAGACTCAGACAGAACCTCTTCCCTGAATTTCTTTATATCCTCTCTGTATGTCGCTGTGTGTACAGATGACAGGCAGAAATCAATTCTAACGTCCAATGACACGCAGTCACAGAAGCTGAGCAATAGTGTGCTTGTCAGTTCCTCATTTGCCTTGATAACAATTTCACCTATACATTATTACATTAAATTTACATCTATCTATCTATCTATCTATCTATCTGTCTGTCTGTCTGTCTGTCTGTCCATCTGTCTGTTTGTCTGTCTGTTTTCTAAGTATGAAAAGTATGGAATGAAATAGTTTGTGGTCAAAAGATGCTAGTGAGAAAAAAAGCCCACAGTAATCGTTACTGAGTCCTGGTGGTTTTGGGCAGCACGTTAAAATGTGTCAGAAAAATGGCAGGGTTTTTTCAGACATCTCCCTTGTTAACATAAATTTTGAAATGCCTTCTTGTTGTAACAACAGATTTTTGGGAAAATGTGAAGGAGCAACTGTATAAACCCTCCACTCCCCTTGTTAAATTTTCAGCAGATTTTGACTGCTTTTGACTCTTTTGCAAAAGGGGGAAAATACCTCTGGAAGAAATACAACCTAAGTGGTACCATTTCAAGAACTGTGGCTTTGTTATAAGAAAACTTACATTTTTGGCTGCCTGATGCACTTCTCCATCACCTCGACATTCAAACGTTTTAGCAATGTTTACTCACACTTCTTTGATATTAAAACTTAAAATAAAGGTAAAATAAGGTTGGCAAAGTTCCTTATCTTGGATTACACCCTGCCTCTTTAGTGTGCAGCTAATTATGAAGAATTAAAAAAACATGCTACCAAATACATAATCCTAAGAACCAGAGACAACACTGATACAACGGATGAACTGAAGTTAATTCAAAATTTCAGAGCCTTTGTTCTCATCTGGAGCAGATTTCTCACCCACAAGAAAAACATGAGAAAAACAAAGTGCCTCTGTAATCATAACTAAAGGCATCTGATCAAAGGAATTTCAAAAGATTCAATAAGCAAACTCAGTAGCAAGAAGTTACATGCACTCTTATTAGCTCCATAGTACTACATGTGCATTGATAAAAAGATTTTCTCTGTATCCTAACTTGTGACTTACCCTGTAGTCGCTGGCAGTCACATAGAAAATGGGCTGGAAAGCCAGCCAGATGATGCAGGTGGTGTACATTGTGAACCCTATGAACTTGGCCTCGTTGAAGTTCTCGGGGCACTTGCGGGTCTTGAAGGCGTAGACGGTGCAGAGGATAATGAGGATGCAGTTGTAGGTAAGAGACACGAGCATGCTGGAGTCCTTGCTGTTACACTTTAGGGTGACTACGTCTCTCCTCTCTGGGCTCACTTCCTTTCTGATCCCCGGGGCTTCCACCAGCAGCCAGACCACTACCACTACCAGCTGGCAGGAGATCAGTGCACCACAAATAGCAACCTGGGAGGCTGGGCTAATAAATCGAGGTCGCTGGGCTCCATCCTTCACCCCGCTGAAGATCCGAGCAATACGGTTGGTCTTCGTTAGGAGGGCTGAGTAACACACAGCAAAGGAAGTGCCTAAGCCCAGCCGGCGCAGCGTACACACTGCTGTGGAGGGCTTGGCGATGTAGATGAAGGTCATGCTGTAACACATCAGGACTCCCAGCAGGAGGATGTAGGAGAGCTCGCGACCGCTGGCCTTCACTACAGGGGTCTCGTTATGTTTGAGGAAGAGGCCGATGATGAAGAGTGTACAGATCATACCGAGGCAGGAGATGGTAACAGGACCAATGGCCCAGGCATCTTCCCACCGAATGTACTCTTCAGGCAGGTCATAGCAGCCTGTCAGGTTGGCCAGGGGCCATCGGCCAAAGCTGCAGTCAGCACAGGTGAACTCGTCCTGCAGGTACTGGTACGGCTGACAGGGGATGCAGATCCAGCAACACACATCTCCGGGCTGCATGCTCTTCACCTCGTTCTTCCTGCAGGGGTCGCTACACTGGGAGGTGGGCGCAATGTGGCCGGCCCAGGGGATCAGGCTGGTGTTGAGGGTCAGGCTCTGAGCCCAGTAACCCACATTACGGTAGACATAGCGTCCACCTTCTTTGTGGTAGTGGAAGATGTTGTAGCGACCGAGGCTGTCTCCAAAGGCGTCAAAGCGAACTACATTCTCTGTGTCTGCGGGACGAAATGGTGCTGAGGGTGAAAAGAAAGAGAGAAGAGAAAGGCAGTGTAAGGGGAAAAATGCGCAGCGGTCATCTTATGGCTAGTAAAACTGCAAATAGTAGCATAAATGTCAGCATCAGTTTATTGACTTTTTTGACAGTTGGAATAAGTTGAGTTTCTGTGTGACAGTGTTACTGGACCATGAACTTGTGTTACAGAGCACGTTTTTTTCCAGAGGGCAGGCTCATATTCGATTCATGTCTTTGCATATTTATTGGTCTCTTCTGACGTTCTATTGGTCTTGCACCATATATTGAACAGTGACTGAGACGGGGACACAGGTGCATGTTGTTGATTGACATGATTGAAGCCAAAAAGCTTGAGTCTGTTTTGTGGAATGAGAGTTTCAGAGAGATGGGTATCTAATTTTTAAATTAAGTCAAGACTTACTTAAATAAAAAATTAAGAAATTACCATTTCATCATCATTTCGTACCTTTTCATAATTGTCATAATTCTTCCTGCACTGACATATTTAGAAATATGAGTACATTATTTGTGAACCCCTTGTTTTTAAGGTAATGCACTTTAGTCTAGGATGTATTTTAAGTAAATTATTATATTTATGTTTAATTATGAAAGCCGGTACATTCCCAAACTGTTGACCAACCATTTTGAATTTTAGCTATTTTATTGTACAGCTGATTCCTTACATACAGCATTTTCTCTCTAAATCTAAAGAATTTACAGTGTATTGAGATTTGTTCACCCCAAAGATGTTGTCCTCCGGGGACAGGTTTATTTTAGGCCTGTAATCCAATCTGATTTCTTTGGATAGTAAAGTCCTTTGGGTGTTCATTTTGAGATTGTGGAGAGCAGAAAAGGATAGCTTGACAAGAGCTGACTGACTTAAACCCCACCACCGCTATCACTCACATAAAAATGTCTGTTATCAGTACTTCAAATCTGAGGATGAGACACTACAGCTCCGTCAAGGAAGAGTATTTGACTCTGTGGGTCTGTTATCTGTGACATATGGATATGTTGATGCCAAAAAGGGTGAGGCATTTTGTGTGGCAGCTTTGTATAGACAAGTAGTAAAATGATAATGCTCTCTGCTTGAAGAAAAGAACTGATATTTACGATCCCTGTGGTGTTCAAAAGAAACCTCTCCCTGTTCATACTTTCCTCAAGATGCATGAGAAAATGAGCCTCCAAGCGCGAGGCCGTAGGAATTGTTTCATCTTCATAAATTGAATCATAATAAGAGCTTATCTTCGGTTGCAGTGTGAAAACCTCTCAGATTACTCTTGCACTGCTTCCACATTGTATTTCAATTGGTACAATGAATCTAAACTGATGTAACAGAATTTGTCAGCATGCGTGCAGGGCGCACTTGGGGAGATTACATGATATCATACTGAGGTTAATTTAAAGAGATCAGATGAGAGGGGGGAAATCACAAATAAAGAAGCTCTAGCTCATGCAAATTTCTATCTTCAAGTTATTCTGGTGAAAATGTGAAAATGTCATCGTTTTACTCACCATCAAACTTGACCTTGAGAATGTAGTCCCTGTAGAACTTTCGGCCGTTGCCTGGTTTGAGAGCGTCGCAGACCTTGGTGGAGTTGGGGCACAGGGCCTGCCTCATGTTATGTAAGGCAGTAGCCATTGCATAGACAGCATTCACCACAAACATGATCTTGGATTCTGGCTCAAACGGGACCTCCCGCAGCGAGTGCTTGCCACAGCCCAGATCATGGAGGCTGCACTGGAACTGGTTCTCCCAAAACTCTCTGAACCATGGATTCCTGGTGTTGTTGTACGGATGCAGGGCAGTGAAGTACTCATTAAACTGTGGGATTTGGTAGGAGGCCAGTTCAATGGTGAAGGCCCCGTCTGCCACCGCCTCGCTGCCCCTCACCACGCTCTCCTGCGCCCCCCAGCCGTCACTGGCGACCCAGATGAAGGTGACGTTCATGCGGTTTGCTGCCACCAGCAGCTCGCGGGCGTCCTCGCTGCGGGTGAACAGGATCACCACCTTGGCGTTGGACTTCTGCTGCAGGGAGCGGATCACGTTCTCATAGCTCCAGCGGCTCATGGAGCGGCTCACCTTGGCCGAGGTGGCAATGCAGATCTGGCGGGCGCGGGCCTCCTGCTGGAAGACATCGATGCCGGTCTCACCGTAGTCGCCCTCCGACGCTACTGTTGAAACGTAGGTCCAGTTGAAGTAACGTAGGATCTCAGCCATGGCTTTGGCCTGGTAGAAGTCAGGGGGCACGGTGCGGGCGAAGTAGTCATAACGGGTCTTATCGCTGAGCTTGGCACTGGTGGAGGCATAGCTGATCTGAGGGATTTGGAAGAGACGGAGCAGATTGGCCACCTGGAAAGAGGCAGAGACACATCGGGATCATTAGCACTAATCCACAGTTACATCAGTACTTTTATAACATTTTGATATTTCAGTTATGAAACTGATAATTAACACAATACAGTACATGCAGCAAACACCTGCCAACTGTGGGTGTTACTTTAATTGCTCATCATTAAGTAAGTGAAGGAAATTGGCTACACTACATGCCTGCCATTTTTCCCTGCAGCAATTAGTCTCACCTCATTCAGTCTCTCATCTCTTTACTGGATCCCTGCTGAGCCTTTCACAACTTGACTCTCTTGCTGACTGTGTGATGAGATGTTGGATTCACCAGGAATTCTGGGGATAGTCCACCTACCTCCTCATGCTATCTGATCTACAATACTGTCAACAACGTCCACCAAAAAAGCTTTAAAATATTTACTGAAGAGCGAGTGGCTAGATATTCTCTGGATTGCCACTGTATGGCAATTACTTTGTGAAACTGTACATATATTTTACCATGTAGAATATTCTTGCTTTCTACTTCAGAGAGAACAGAGAAATGAGAAAGCAGAGGAGGGGGGAGGAGAGAGAGACAGGAAGGGAGGGAGGGAGGATGGGTGCAGGGACGGGGGAATGAGAGAGTCAAAGTATCAAAGAATCCTGAAACTTTGCTTTTTCTGTGTAATAGGTTTTGTCAGTGTCGTGACACTGTGCACAGTGTGCAGAAGCAGCTACTGACTGGCTTTTGCTTCAGGCACTTCTCTGGAAGCCTAAGGGGAGACAATCTGATCACTCTAAAGAATGCCAACCTAAATCTAGTCAGCTTTAATGCAGACTCTTACACCACCAAATCACAGCACAACATCATGAATGCCAATAAATCATTTCCTGAGAAAGGCAGAATGGAAACTAAAATGCAATCATTCTACATTTCACCTGTCAATCTTATGCTCTAATATTGTTGCTATAGTAACAATCTATTACAAACCTAGTCCTGTATAATGTATTTTTACCTGTGAAACAACAGTTCTAGCAACATTTATTCAAAATATACAATATAGTGAACAAAATAGTAGAAACACTGCATTGAAGCTGACTCTAACATCCAAGTGACTATATAACAGTTAGAAATGCAGCCACACAGCCAAGTCATATTAAGTTGAATGGCAATGTGTGAAAAGCCCAGTGTGTGTCAGCTTTGAAAGAGCTCTGACAATCACCACTCTTGAACTGCATGTACAAAGAGTAACAATAATCACAAGTTGAATCTCACCAACCAGAACAGGCTGGTTGGCTGTGACGGGGTCTCAACAAAACCTGTATGTCATGAGCTTCACAATGCAAGTGTTTACTGCAAGGCTGCCATTTAGATGCTGCATGCATTGTGTACTCCAAGGCCAACACATAGAGATGCATGACGCGGTGTGAAGATCACAAAATGCGGATCTCTGCAAAGTGGAAAAAAATAGTAAGATCTGATGAGATGTATTTCACCCTTTTTTCGTAATCAATCCATAATGTTTATTGAAAACTGTTGTAGTGGATGTGTAATAGTATGAGAAGCCCTCTCATGGGAGCTGTGAGGTTAGATGATTGTTCTGCATGGTTTTAATAATAGCCAAGGCATAATCCACTTTGCAGATGCAGGGACACCCCATGATACAAGCTCTGTCATGATTTTCCCATATTCCAGCTCTCATCACTAAACAAATTTAAGAGTGATTTCATGAAAGACGAGGATAAACTCAAACACTTTGAACATTATTGAATATTTACGGTAAGTTCTGAGTTCTGGAGTGCAAAGATTTCCACCTCCTTCATCACTTAAACAGCTGAAGGCATTTCTTTTTTTTTTTCTTTTTTTGAAGGATTTTTTCAAAATTCCTCTACGCACAGTTCAAGACTTGTATGACAGCAATACAAGGAGGACTGAAGCCGATCTGACTGCAAATGGTAGCCCTAGTCCTTGTAAGGTACTTCATATTCATATACTGTGTTGTTTGGTGTTTTATTATTTCGTGCACCTCCTGTGTTTGGTGTTTTATTATTTTCTCCACCCACTTTCCTTTTTAAAGATTATTTCGATTAACAAAGAATCCTGCATATATGGTTTTCAATATAATGTGTTTTGACACAATATAGGTGCCAAATAAGGTGTCACCTCTTAATCAAGTCTTAAGATAAATCTTAAGATATGTTTGTACTGCTTCACTCCACCAGTATAGAATAAATGTGGTCTTCTGTGGACATAGTTGGGTCTACAGAAGGACAAACTGCCATAATATACTTGAAAAAAAATAGTAACTGACATTCAAGCAATGCAATGGCCAAAGCACAGAGTGGATCTAAAGCTGGTCTGGGCGTGGTTTTCATTTTAAAGATCACTTTGTTGTTCAGAATGTAGCTTAATTGCAAATGAGGGTAGGACACTGAGAGACATTACAATACATCTAATGTGATGTGCCTCAATGGATTTTAATCAAGGGAATCTTTGTTATTCTGCAAGATCAGAGGGATGAATATTAGATGAGCCAATGGCAGTGATTTCCAGACCACTAGATTTATTGGAATTAATGAGAGAACGGTTTGCTCACAAATAAAATGCAACAGCAAAATCAAGAGTGACTGTACTTGATTTTTATAACTCCCAACCCAAACAATCGAATGTTTCTGTTCTACGTTCTGGTGAACTGAGGTATGCAGAGTGTACAGATGTTATCTTTATATTCAATGTTTCAGACTGCAACGTAAAAACAAAATGAAAATCTAAAGAAAATCTTAAGACATGACTGAGAGCACTTATCAGTTCAAAAGTTGTTTTCCCCTGAGGTTTCCAGGCCAGTTGCAGAAACCCTGATTATGCAGATAGGCTAATAATCATATTCCCACACAAAATCCTCCAAACTGTTTCCTTAACCCGCCTTGACAGCCCCCTTCAACATGTGGTGCGACAGCTGGCGGCGGCATGTTTGCTCTCTTTGGAGGCAAGCAGACTAAATCTAAAGTGGCAACTGACAGATACATAAAGTACAAATCTTAATGTTTAAGTGAAAATAAAACTGAAAATAGAATCCAGATTTACACTACAGAAACAGCTGCTTACACTTTGCATGCCTGTACTGTAACAGAAAGGTCACAGGCTGTTTTTTTTTTTTTGTTTTTTTTGTGGGGATGCGTACATCACATAAAGCCCAGGTTCATGGTCCGTCTCATTCACTGTTAGGGCCAATTTGTTTTCAGTTCATTCAGTGCACCATAGAAATTGAAGCTGAAATTCACATTTTGATACATTTTCTTGATTTCCTTCCCAGTAATTTCTTCATGGTTTGTTATCAGCACCTTTTCAGAGCAAAATGTTTATAGTTTTTGAACACTGAAGACAATCCACCTCCCAAATTGTGCAAGTTTAGCGCAATTGATCCAAACCTCAGTTTCAATCCCCACAGAAATATTACATAACAAACCACTCAAGGACTGTCAGCTCTATTCCCAGCTCTCAAAAGACTGTGGTCTGTTTCTGACCTGTATATGCTCTCCAAATATGAATATGTGATTACTTGCTAAATGTGCACATCCGTACATCAGATACTGCAATAGAAGAATGGGTGAGATTATTTTTGAACGTAAAGTGTTCGCAATCCAGATGCTGGATGTGTTCCAAACATGAAATGTGGCTGTCATGATCACAGAGCATCTGATCTGTATTTCGTCATATTTGCATCATGCTCTGAGATGTCAGGGCAATAATATCTCCTGATCTTTGAGGTGTTGGTGCAGGACAATTGTTGAAGTCTAACCGGCTAATTGGTAGAGAATGGTTAATATTTAAAAAAAAAAAAAAAAAAAAATCCCTGAGGCTTTCATGCTAAGAAGAAAAATCCCTGATGCTGGAGTTTAACAACCAAATCATCGTGTAATATCATCCACAAAACAGCCTTTCCTTCACCCCTCTCTACAGACTCATTCAATATGTGTTGAGAAGGAAGAAGTAGTATGTTTGATGTAAGCTGCTTAGATCTAGGTGGGCATATGTTAAGTATAAGAAGCTCAAATTGTAGCTACAAATAGACTTTACCAGATTAACAGTGAAAAGAACACATTCTTTTAATTAATTAATAATTCTTTACTGATAACTACTTTTGTGTTTGGCTGTGAAAGACATTCTTTTGAATTGAAGAATATGTGATTCTTAATCTGAGGGCTTTCACCACTACATTTGAGACAAAACGGGCAGAAAACATGTTCATTAATATGCCCATGTATCTACACATGCACACAGGCAGGACTTAATGCAATGAAACGAGGGTAGGGAGACAAAAGGGCATCCATGCATCCATCAGAAATGATGACATAATCCTTTTTTTTCTTTCCTTTTTTTTTTTTTTAGAGAGGACATCAAGGTGAACCAGAACAAACAAACTCCTTCGAGTCCACCGCTGACAAGACATCTAATCTAATCCATTACCTAAGACTGAATCACTTAGTCAGATTACAAAAATAAGATAGCAAAAGTTCAGTGTGGAACCTTTGACTGGATATTGACTTATAGTGCAGCTGTATTGTAATATCTGATATAACTGTGCTGATGTAGTTATGTGAGGACTGTTTCCAGACAGGTAGGAGAAGGGGGGGAAAAGCAATCATTCTGCAGGAATTTGGCTGTGCTTGCAGTAGTGAATGTGTAATTTCTTCACGGTGTGTTAAAGGGAGCCCTATTCCTGTTCAGTAATCCACTTACCACTGGCCTAAGGAAAGCTATGAAACACAATGTCAGACATGCCACTGACACAGTAGGCTTATTGGAAATCATTATATAGGTGTTCATCTGGCTTACATGGAATGCTGGGACCTTTCCACCTGTCACAACCTGTGAGTATTGTCAGGCACATTTGAATATGTGGGTATGCTTTGAATGTGTGGCAGATTTACTGTCGAGATCATTGGCTGTCCTTGAAGGGAATATGAGTAGAGATGGAGTGCAATATATGGAGAGTATCTGTTGTGGGGTGCAATCATTTAAGGCGACATTTTGTGCTCCAGGATCATTTGTGATCTTGGCACAGTCATTTCAAAGATTTTTATTGGTTTTGAGGTAACGTAACTTAAAGGTTGGTACAATGATTTTGCTGTGAGCAATTTTGCTCTGTTCCCCTCTTCTTCCTGGAGTGATCTATCTCCAGAGGAGGTGTTTGGATTCATACACATTGTTCTGATATTTTCATTTTGTGTGTGTGTGTGTGTGTGTGTGTGTGTGTGTGTGTGTGTGTGGCTCATGGTACTTCAAGAAAGATGAATTATAGGCTTTACATGGAAGGAAAGCAGTGAGATGTATGAATGTAGAATATGATGGTACACACATAAAGAGATTCATACATGGGTTTTAAAGTTGAACAACAGACTATGAAACCCTACTGATGTTCAAAGCAGAACAGATTTCTATATTTTAGTAGGTCTAAGTCAAATTTATGTATTAAATCGTTCCTCTAGATCACCATAATTTGATTTCTTGATTGCCTTAGATGTTAGCCATGCAGTGTAGCTGTTTTACATGCACACACAGCTGCAGGGATCATCCTGCATAAAAGAGAACTGTATTCAATTAAGAAAATTAAGGACTAGGCCAGGATGGATTTGCAGTGTAAAGTCTGGTGTTGAGCAGATTACTGTGAAAGAGGTTTCCTCCAGTGCAACACAGGAGCATGCAGGACCTGAGATCAGAGGGATGATGGCATAAGACACACAGATACTGAGTAACAAGGTTTTTAGGGTTAAGCAGTTCAGCACTCTGTACTGTTTTACGTAACACAGATACCCAATCACACCAGCTTGCAACGATTACAACCACTGAAAAACTTAAACTGGTGTAGCCCAAGAAAATAAACGAAGGCAACAATAACTCTACAGTGGTTAGAAATAGCAAGGAGACTGAAATTCTATGTTACAAATGATTTGAAATATTTTCAGCAAAATATAGTTTACTGTTGAAGGATACTGACATAGAAAGACAAAGAAAGAAAGACAGAAAGAAAAGAAAGGAGAGAAGGAGGGAGGTTACGACAGGCAGACGGTGTGATAGTCAGATAGCCAAGGTAGAGATTATAGAGGAGAAATGAAGGGAGACCGAGAGAGTGTCCTGGTCCAGGCAACATCAGGCCTGCTTTGTAGAGATGTCATGATTTTTTCTACATGAAAAGCCCATCTGCTCTTCCCAGAAGACTGTCTCAGTGTGCCTCTACAGCAATAACACTGTATTCCCAGAGCAGCAGTCCTTAGCTACGCTCACTGTCACACATATACAGCGCACTGCAGCACTCTGAAACACACATGTGTAAACACATACACATGCATGTGCATGCACACACATCTATGCACGCACGCACATACACTCTCACTGTATGTGAAAACTAGTGTATAGTTAGAGCGCGCTGTAGATCATCATCAGTTTATTTCTTAAGAGTTCAGTTGCTTGGCAACAGCTTTTAAAATGTTTCATCGGGTGGAAATATGAACTGTTAGATACCTAGAGGGAGTGTTTTTTTTTTTTAATCAGGTCTTGCCCTCTCGTCTTGCTGAGTAATATGAATCTCCTACATACCACAATAGTCATTCAAAGTCCGTAAAGTCAAGCACTGAGACTACACCATATTTTAAGGTATGGCGACGCTCCAATTCACTTGGAATGTCAGTAAAGTATCTGTTACAGTACTTAGATTCATTCATTTCATTTCATTTCATTTTTTTTCATTTTTTTCATTTCAAGTGCTTAATCAGTTCTGTCACAAACAGCTTGCATCAATACTTCAGAGGTGCCCAGGAAATCCTGCAGGAAACCTGCTAAAATTGAAGTTGGCTACAATGTGATTTCACAAAACAGCTAGCCAAATTGGGGTTTGGCTAAATTTACACCATGGCAGTTGTGAAGGCCATGTGATGTGGGGAAACATTCACTGAGTTGGGCAGAGGATATGGTATATATTGTGACTGCACAAATAGTGAGTTCTGCCAAGCCACTGAATAATCCAATCACGTGTGAATTATTTATGATTTCAGGAGCACGTTCTTTACTTTTACCCATGAATAATGCATTTTCACTGCATGGCTTTACTGATACATTTCATCATTATTGTTCTTTCTGGCATGAATTCTGTCATGTGTGTATCCATGTTTAAATCCTTTGTTTGGCTCGCATACGCTCCAGAGATCGTCTACCTGCACATATAGAAGATGCTGTAAATATGATTGTTTGCGGGGGGAAAAAAAAAGATGAGATTTTTGAGTTTGCAGAAAACTCATGCAATTATCTTATTATTCTGCTCATACAGCTGAGAACTTTCCCTGAGTCTGTAAATGTCAACCAGTGTGTTCATATCAATATCTCTGTCTATAAATTACAGCATGCATCCTTGCCAGTCTGTCTTCTCCTGTTAGATGCTAATATTGTGCAGCTCTAAATGGCACCCTGTCTCATTAATTAGTGAATCGAACCACATCTCAGAGAATGTGCGAACACATTTCACATAACTGGGGAAGTCTTAAAGGCACAATGAGAGCTTTCAACCAAAGAACGGGGAACAAGCTTTATTTCGACTCCCAGACAGAGATATTTTGTGTGCTGCTCTGAAGGATCAGAGTAGGTGTGTTGAATAAGCTGTTGTTTTAAGATAGCTTCCAGAAGTTTCCTTTAACTGTGTTGCTCTGCCTCAGAGTTCATCTTTAGTGTGCATTTGATTATTTGACATTCCAGAGGTGTTGTTCTTCTAATGCGCCCCAGTGATTATGATGTGTTGCTGGGGGGATGCTCTCATACCAGTGAGTCATATTTAACAGCACAGACTGCTGTCGGGATAACAAAAGTGGAGTCCCTTCCATGTATTAATTAGAAGCCAGGCCTGAGGCTAGATGTTCCTGGGCTGTAATTGTAAAATATAATTCATCTCTGATTTACTCCTCAGTGCCTTTAGGACACAGAGGAGTAAAAGGACTCGTGTTCCTTCCGTAAAGCAACGATGCCCAGAGAAATTCATGTAAAAGCAGACTAGGTGCAAAGTGATCAGGCTTTTAGACGCGTTTGATAAAGAAAATATTTCCGCCTTCAGTTTTTGCAGCCGTCGTTAGTGCTGAATGTTTCGTGGATAAACATGCATCACGTCTGTATGAGATGTACCGGCTCTTCACACATGAATGAAGATGCTGAATATATTGAACATGCCATCACAATGTAATTACTCACCTTGCATCAATAACCTTGAGGCTCTGATAGACCACAGAGAAACTGTTTCAATGCTATAATTTCGAGCCACATAAATATTTCTGAGTTTATTGATTCTAAGCATCCAGATGGCACCAGAGACTTCCCCGAGTCTGTTTAAGAAACAGTGCTGGATTGTAAAATAGCTTGACAGCACATGATGCCATGTAGCCCACTCCATCTCTCTATCTTTCATTCTCTCCTGCTATGATTATATCTTCCTGTCATTGTCTCAGTGCCTCTGTGAAACATTATCTCTCATTCAGCCCCCTGCATCCTCTGTGCGCAGGAACACCTCTGCCAAGCCACCAGACAGCCCGGCTGCAGCCACAGATGGGGAAGACAGAACCTAGTCGGCAATCGCGTCATTGAGCCTCGCCTCCGCACTTCTCTCAATCTGTGCCCGTGGAATGCCATCATGGCTAGGCCTGCAGCCAGATCCGCCTCCATATCCGAGACTGTCACACCACTCTAACACCAGCGGCACAGCAACGCGCTCGTTCATTGTGACAGATTTAGACGGCGCTCGGTCCGTTTGCCATGTTCCACCATGTCACCATGGCAATGAGGGTCTCTAAACGAGTATTGCATGTTTGTCCTGTAACTGGCGGGCCTTTGAGATGAAAAACCCCACATCTGATTTGCCCGCCCGGCGTTCACACAGAGGGACACTGTAGCCCTTTTGCACGGCTGGGTTGTTGCAGGTAAATGTCTGACTGGCTATATATTATTTTTTTGTTGAGACCAGGCAGCCAGATAGATGAGTAACAGTATGAGGAGACGGTATCTGCAGAGAAACAACCAGTGGCAGTACAGAAATGCCGCCCACACACTCACCCCACCTGTATATCTCTGTGTAAAAACATTGTCTCTTCATATAACATGACAGTACCCGGATCCACTTTCAAAGCCTGTTAGATGGCTTTGCAGCAGAATGGGAAGTCAGTGTTTATCGGACAACCAGTCAGACCAGTGCGAATGCAAATGCGCCTCTTCCTACACTTGTACAGTGCGTTTTCAAAAGGCACCAAATGTTTTAAAGTCATAGTGATTAAATAAGTTGCAAGAGAAGCTTATGTTCCTAATTTAGGGAAGGCTGGCCCCGCACACAAAACAGAAGTCACTTTAAAATGCAGCAAGGGGTGAAGAAGTGAAGGTGAGGACAGATTTACAGTTCCAGCTAATAGAAAGAGCAAGAGCTGGCACAGCTTGGAACTGAATTGTATTACAGCACAGGAGGCTATTCATTGTTAGAAAACTTCAACCACACAGGTGGGTGTTCCGTGTTTCACAGGAAAGTCCAGGAGACGCTAGGACGGACCTTAAACCTCAGGCTTGTAATAGTACATCCATAAATTACTGCAAGACAAGGGCGCCCTCCAAGGAGCCCCAGATGCTGGGTTTCACTAAGATTACAGCTCGTTTATCAAAGCCTTCATTTCCAAACTGTCCTTTTCACTAGGAATCCCTTTGTAGGTCCTCTGGATCTCCTTCATTGCTACACCAGTTCCCAGGAGCGCCATACCTACATAATGTATTACTGTGTTTTCGCCGGAGCATTTGGTCAGCGGAGAGACCCAAAGCATTAGCTGAGAAGAACTATACTCAAAGCAGCATTTGCTTTGTTTTATTTCTTTAGGTGCCTTCAATGAGAAATTGTGCCATAGTTCCAATAACATTTGAGTGGAGGTATTAAATCTTACTAAATCTCAACATTTTCTCATTATAGCAAATGTAAATATTTGTGTTTATTGCTGACACATCTGTTCTGACCTTTGCAGCCACCATTGTAATTCTTTTCTTCAGACAAGCATTTTAGTTATGTGGAATATGAGGCTGCCTGTCTCGACTGTGGAGAACCATCGGCCTCAGGCTGGACTCACAGTCCTCTGGCTGGCTGAGCGTGATGATATGTTAAAGTGAATGCTTGGAGGCACATATACATCTGTGGTTATTTATAAATTTCCATTCTTCTGTAACAAACTATCTCTTTTTTTTGCAATGAGTGGGAATTGCATTAATGTGGCAGTTATATTATAGACTAAGATATGTAGGTCCAATTAGCAGAGCTTTCATTGCATCAGTTTGAGTGAGCTGAAGCGAGCGCTGCTGTTTCTGCTGCTGCTGCTGCTGAAGGAAATCATGCCATCACTAGTCATCCTGTCAGCCCGTCCTGAGCACAACATCTGTAGCATGTCTGGCTCTGACAGGCCC
This sequence comes from Holocentrus rufus, assembly GCA_900302615.1. Taxonomy (NCBI): domain Eukaryota; kingdom Metazoa; phylum Chordata; class Actinopteri; order Holocentriformes; family Holocentridae; genus Holocentrus; species Holocentrus rufus. The sequence continues at coordinate 42,415 of OMLF01056531.1, read as the reverse complement.
ACTGCTGAAGTGTGAATTACCAGGAAAGAGAAGGAGACCCTCTAAATTAGATCAGCCTAGCATATGGGCATACAGGTAAATAGATCCTCCATGCGGAACCCATACTCATTAAGCCTGTGTGTTAACATCTCACATGGGGTAATTGCACATGCTACTTAAGTCTAATGGACAGTTATATGGCCATAAATCACCCTCTTGCTCTTACTCCTCCAGACTCTCTCTCGCACTCTCCTCCTCTTCCTGTGTGTCAACTGAGCTGAGATCATAAAGGAGCGATCATGATTACTGGTTTTGCACATGACTTTGTTGTTGTTGTGCTGAATGGAGACAGATTTTTTGCTTTTTGCTGGCCAGAGTCCTGCACTTAAGTATGTGCTCCCAATTTGTTGCACTTTGAACCCGTCTTGCCCCGACCTTTGAGAGCAGATTTTCCAATACTCTATAACAAAATCATAAAGGCTTGCAGAGACCACATCAAAAATACATTTGCATTGCAAAATGTCATCCTTCATGTGGAACTACTATACCAGGTCTGTTACAAAGACATATAAGTGTGTATAGATAGTGGTGTTGCTACCACTGGCATTTTTCTCAATCACTTCTATGTTAGAAACCTAATACAGCGCCACTTAGGCCCAGTTCATATTACCATCTTAGGGCTTGACAGCAAAGGCTATTAGCTTTAGTCGCTTATATTCTGTCTGTATACACACATATTTAGAAGATTGACAACACTTGAATGTGTGAACAAATACAGGAGTCGCTCCTGTATTTTCAGCACTGTCACAGCAGTGAATGCAAAAAAACAAACAAACATGGTTTTAATGACATTAATTAACATCACCCTTTTGAATGTGCTCGCAGTTGCGCATGCTGTCAGTGAAGCATTAAAGGCCTCCTCCAGTGATTTCATGACCTGAGTTGTTTTCAAAACTCTTCCTGGAACAGTTCATTTCAGAAAGATGATGTATGATTATCTCACCAATCACAACAAGTCTCATATGTGCAGCAGGTTAATCCTGGACTGGTTGTGCCTGTAATTTGTTATTAGTCCCATTTTACCAGGTAAAACAATGATTTACTTGCAAGGTGCACTTGAAATCACTAGGATGAGTGTGGTTACATCTGTTGCATAAGTGACCGATGACTCCGCATCCACTTATCGCATCAACATGACTGCACATCAGCTACTGTAAAGTCCTGCTCCCATCCAAACACACACCGCCAGGCTCATTTGCATAGTAACTAGAGTCAACTTTGGTTGTTGCTACCTGTTTTGAGCAGGAATCAATATTACCAGTTGTCACTCACGTTAGGAATTGTACTGAGTGTGAACTTGACCGGATCAAGCACTAAAAAAAGGAGCAACACTTTAGCTCTAATGTGAATGTGATTCGAGTGTGCTGAAGTGGTTCAACAGTGCACTGTACAAAGTGGGCACCTAATTTTTGCACAGTAATTTAAATGCCTCTTAACACTGTGAATTTCTCATTAATACACACAAATGACAAATGACAAAATTTAAAATCACCATTCAGTGTTTTATGACTTCAGTCATATTCAGAATGATTATCTCCACCAATCATAATCTCTATCAAAATGAGTCTCACCTGTGTAACAGCTGTAACCACAACCATTCCAGTGATTACAAACAGGCCTTGTAAGTAAATCATTGTTTAACCAGGTAAAATGGGAATAGCAACTAATTACAGATAGTTGGCATTACTATTCCAGGCCCTCATTAATCAGAATCAGAATCAGAATCAATATTATTTGGCCAAGTTTGTGCACACAAAACAAGGAATTTGACTCCAGTTTATCCTCACTCTCATGTGCAAGACAATAAACACAATTATACAAAAATTACAAAATATAGAATAAAATAGATAAATAAGATAAAATAGCTAGAATAAGTAGAAGAAGATATAAAACTATAACTATAAAACTGGTGAAAGTAACCTGCAGCACATGTGAGACTCACCGTGTATATAAATTGTTTAAGAAGACTTTTGAAAATGACTGAGATCTTAAGGTCACTGCAAGGGGTCTTTAACTACTGTAACTGTGCTGTCAACCATCATTAATGCAGTTTTTGATTAATGAAATAAACCTTTTGTAGCATCACAATAGGATGACCTTCAGTAGTAAATTGAAATTGAAATATTTCATCACAGATACAACGTAAATCATCCCATATAGTCAGATTGCTTGATTTAGTTCCTACCTGTATGGAGACGTCACTGTAGGAGCCTCCGATCACCCCAGAGATGGCCAGAGGGACGTCGTCGTGGATGGCATAGGAACCATCAGGGCATGTGTACTCACTGTCGTCCACTTTGGTGAGGGAGGCCCTGACAAACTCCAGAGACTGCTCCAGAGCATAGGTGTCCTTGGAGCAGGTGTCCAGTATATGAGCTCCCAGTCTGATGCCCGGCAGGATGCGCTCGTCCTTGTTGATTTCATCAAGGGCCAGCAGCATGGCCTCCAGTCTCTGGATCCCTCTCTGAGCATTGATCTTCCCACAGTCCTCTGCCCCCTCACCCTTCTGGTGCACAGGGAACAGACCACCAATCATCAAATCTCCGTCCACTGTGATCTCCCTCTTGGAGTCAGTGTTATACCCTACCACAGGCAAACCCTGGGGAGCCTGGGCAAAGAGAGACACGCATACGTACAGCAGGCTGAGATGGGACAGCTGGAGGGGTCGGGGTACGGGGCGCACCCCCAACCCAGGGGATTTCCCCGATGACATATCCCTGGGCAAGACAAAGTCACAGTCCTGCCTGTGGTTCTTTATTTCTGTTGCTCTGGATGTCTGTAGCGCTGAAGAAAAGGACAGCGAGGCGCAGCAGCACCAGATCTCAAAGTGCCAATGTTTTTATTCTGACGGAGGCCATTTACAGCATCAATGCCATCCTTTTCTTTCTCTTCTTCAGAGATTTTGTAGATTACAGCCTGCAGATCAAACAGAGAGAGATTCAGTCACAGCTTTTGAGCTCCAGTACAATAAGACCTTTTGTCTTGCACACATTGTGTCTGTTTACAAGCACAGTGCCAGGAGCTGACTCTCCTCTCACGGAAATACTTGAGATTAGCTGCTAGAGCGAGTAGATTTGTTTCCTCTAATGATGATTGATAATGGATGTAATACTCTTTCACCACTATTATTTAGTTGGGTAAAACACTCCTTTAGAGCAAAAATTAACTGCATGCTGTTCATTTCTAGCCACAATACACCCAGGCTGCTACGCAACAGGAGTAAACCAAACAAAAGGACAAGTCTGCTGTATTTGTTTTACAAGATGACAAGAGGTCACATCATGATGTCTAAGGACTACATGTACAGTCACTTGAAAATGTTCCATCAAATAATAAACACTGCCTGTATTGCTACAAACAGAAGTCAGTAATTTTTGTTATGCTAAAAGAATATTACAGCAGGTATATCATGTGGAGATATTTAACCAGCGTGCTCTCTGTAGAGGTTTAAAGACAGACTGAGAATAAGAGGAGTGTGTGCACACAGACGATAATAAATATGTTCTCCAAATGGGTTTCTGATGTTTTCAAGTAGCACACAGTCAATCCTTCTTTTGAAATGCTTCACAGAGAGTCTGCAGGTGTGACAGTGTGCAGTGTAAAACTCCTCCTTTTTCTGCTTTTTCTCCTCTGCTTCTGTTTCATTGTCAGTCTCTTAGACCTCATGTAGTCTCCCTTCAAAGGCAGATGATGGTAGAAGACTTTTCATAATCACATGTGCACACACGGCTGTACGCAGGAAATCTGCAGACATACCAAGTCACAAACTGAAGGGGACATTTTGTCATATCACATTATCTAGACTTACCAAACACGCATATAGTGCATTCTTATGAAAATGCAGTTTATGCACAATAAATGAAAAATGCACACACATATACACAGAGAGTAGCTGTCAGCACTGAATCTATAACAATAACTTGGAACAAAAGAAACAATAACAAATTGTTCTAAAACAATGTAAGACAGTGCATTTAGGGTCACATGGTTGTGTAATATAATGCTGCAGTTGATCCCTGTAGACAATTTCTCTTTTTACCACCGCCTGACGAGGGCGGGTCAGAGGTCGTGGTCAGCAACAAACAACTTCCCTGGAGCTAGCTGGGGTTCAGTGTCTCACTCAGGACGCTTCATCAGGGCACACGCATGCCAACACACAGGTTTGAACCCGACTGTTCCGGTTTAAAGGCAGACTCACTGCAACATCCTACTGCTCTGGATTATAGTAATGAAGAAAAAATATATGAATTCCTTTAAAGCTAAATAAAAAGTTGGATAATGCAATTTTTTTTGTTTTGTGTGATTGTCAAAAATATTTTGATTTCACTGACAAAAAATGTGTTCTAGTTCCAGTAGTTAATGAGGCTGCCTCAAAAAAAAAAAAAAAAAAAAATACTACAAACAACCAAATTGGACGACAAACAACCTTGGTGTGCATGAAACCCGTTGTGGTTGCCAATCTAGCATCAGGTGTGTGTGCAACAGATCGCCATGCTGAACCATGTCCAAATTTTATGTGACACTCCCATCGAAGCCACATGGATCCACAGAGTACAGGAGTCGTGGTGGACCTTGGGGTCATAGTTAGACAGGAGTTAGAGATGATCCAGTGCATGTGGGTTTAGCCACAGAAGCCATGCAGGGTTATTGTTCCATCCTGGTGTCACTCCACTCAAATCCCCAAGGCTTAATTAGGCAGAGTACTGAGGGTGGGAGAAGTTTATTGGAGCAAATTATTGAGCCAGAACAATCTGCCTCATGCCCACTGCCTCAACCAGTCAAGTAGGCTGACAAGCAGCAATTAATTGTATCGATGAGAGATTATGAATTGAAACTGAGCCAGCGCACAATATTATTGGTAGTGCTTTGAAATGTTTCCTGCTGACCGAAGAAAAGAGAAGACATGAACGTCTCGACAGCAATCACAATGTTTTGGAATATTAGATCCTGCAAGTTTGCATCTCCTATTTTGATACAGCGCGAGATAGCAAAAGTGAAGTTGTGCCCGTCTGTGAAATCAAAAGCGCTGCGTGTGCACGTGCGGGCCCATATGTTCATATGCATTTGTGAGATGAAGACCAAAAAAAGTGAGAGACTAAAGCGAGGGAAAGGTGCCAGGGTGTGTGCATCTCTGTGCAGATGTGCTCATCTCACCAATACACATTCATTAGGATCTTTCGCTCTCTCTCTCTCCCTCTCCCTGTTGTTTCCATGGAAACTTGCCAGTAGCTGGGGAGGGTGAAGAGGAAATGGAAGACGGGCCAGAGCAAGTGGACCAGTCTGACCATGCATGGATACTGGGTCCTGTGGGAAAACTGGGAAGCCTGCACTATGAACTTATATCACAATCAAAGCTTTTTATCAGCCACATTTGAACAGTTGTTTGCCAGTTCCAAACAAAATAATCATAAAATGATAAAAGGCTCTATCTCACGCTATTAAAGTCTTTGGATATGATTTTAATATATCTTTGATCCTCTGGTGTTCTCAGGAATTCAACAGTTGTTTGACAAAGAATTACCCGCCTTAGAGATGCCGCGGATGCAAATACCAAAGTCGTTTAGTGCGGAATAAGAAGTGACATGTTGCATTAAATTTGAAGGCACCCTCCCTGTTGCACCCACTTGAAACCTGACAGGTCCTTTCTCTTCCACACTGAACGAGGGTGCCAACGCCGGACCTTCCGTCCGCTCCCTTAGCAACTTGTTAACAAGTGAAAGTGCATTGCAACACCCTGCACAAATGGGCCAAGTGACAATTTTCCCTGCTTAAGAGGGCAACAAGAAACAAGAAAGGGAAAATGACTCAGTACAACAAGCAATGTGCTTGTTGTGCTGAGTTTTTTTTCCCCTTTCTTGTTAATGTTTGGCAAATCTCCTCCAGCTGTAGCGTAGCCCTGCAGTGTATGAAACATTGCAGCACAAGTCATAAACGGCCAAATGGCTACAGATACTAACACATCCGAACAGCTAACTGTAGAAATGTGTTGATTTTTAATAGAATTCTGCCATGGCAAGAAATGTAAGAAAAACATTGATAAAGCACTTAAGCATACAGCCTCAAGAGAGGATGGTGACAAAAGAAATTCTGGCTGACACATTGTCAGTCTCCACCCTGATCCCCTTCAATTCCCACAGGAGGCCTCTCTCTCTCTCTCTCTCTCTCTCTCTCTCTCTCTCTCTCTCTCTCTGTGTGTGTGTGTGTGTGTGTGTGTGTGTGTCTCTCTCTCTCTCTCTCTCTCACACTCTCTCTGTGTCTTCATCTGTTCTCTA
>OMLF01056531.1:23604-36084 GCA_900302615.1 Holocentrus rufus | reverse complement strand
CACCCCCTACCTCCCCACGTCTCCGGGGGAAGAATCTCAAATCCAAGCTAATAGGATAGCGATACTCTCCACTTACAATATTACATCATTCTACCTGATACCTATCTTTAAACCTGCTGTCACTGCAAAAGCAAAGACTGCAAAGGTTGGTTATCTCCTCTAAACTAACACAGTTTATGAAGATCATGAGGAATTTTGCACAGTTTTTGGCCAAATGATTCACATTCCCTCGGTTTATTGCAGACATTTCCGTGGCAAACACAGCTACTTAAATGAATGAACACACTCTGACCAGCTTCATTACATCAAAAGGATCAAAATGCAGAATTTTATGGTTGCAGGTCATCTCAGGGAGACTCTGAGCATACTGAATAGTTAAGTAGCATACCTTTGTTTACAGCTCATATAGATCAGTTATAATTCCAAAACATTGTGTGTATACATGACAGATGCTAACAACAATATTTACAGCTTAGATGGAAATTCCCACCCAACATTCTGTCTACATGCTAACTTCAAAGAGAACCATGCCTCTCATTTTTCCTCTCTCCTCCCATGCAGCCAGCCCTGTTTCCCGCTTCACCAGATGGCCTTTTTAATTCAGGAGCGCACAGCCTGCCAGCCTCTTACACACTTCAAACCAGACTGTGTGAAGGAATGGGAGGAATGGATGTGGGCTGAAAAATACAAGAAAAGATGGCAGATGCAATGGTGAGCAGAAAAGAGGAAAGAGGAGTGAATGGTGGGCAGCAGTGAAAGAGTGAGGAAGGGTGGGGCCTGGAAAAAAGATGCTATCCACGCTTTTTTTTTTTTTTTTTTTTTTTTGACAATCACCTCCCCCAGGAGTGGGGAGCAACATTAATATGATAATATTCCCCCAGGCAATAGCAAGTATTGAAGAGTGTAGGTCATCTTTATGCAGCCCTGAGCCAGGAGGAGCAGGGTGGAGATCCCTAGTGGAACGCCTTGGAGGTTGGCTGAGAGGAAGCAAAGGTAATAGGAGTCAGGCTTCCCTCGAAATCACATTTCCAGCTGACAAAGGGGATGGGTTTGTGTGGGGGAAGACTGAGGATGGTCTGCTAATGGGGAAGAGGGCTCCAGAGTGCACTAAGCACACGCATTACCAACCACAAACTGGCCTATTTTCAGACAAAACAGAATATATGACGCGAGAACAAACAAACCTCAAATCCTCATCACACAACCTCAGAGGACGGAGGCAGACCTGTTTAACAGCGTTTCAAAGATTTACTGACTGCTGCCAAGTTGAGTTCCACAAAGGTGAATGTGGACATGGTTGATAGCGGAAATCTCTATAATCCAGCCCTCTGTAATCTGGCCGGCTATACATAATGGAGTGATGACAGTAACTTTTACTTATAATTATTATCAAAAATAATTATAGCAACGGTAATACTAAATTTATTCATATAGCATTTTTCTAAACAGGAAAGAAGAAGAATGTAAAGTGTAATATTGAATTAAAACATCAATTAGATAAAACAGCAGGGAAACATATAGGGTAGGTTTTTATTTTTATTTCTCTTTTATTTATTTTTTATGTGAAACATAATCTGCATATCTATAATGTTGGTGCTAAAACTGAAAATGCACAGTCAACTCTCGTTTTAAGTTCACAGTGAGAGAAAACTAAAGGCCCATTGTCAAAACACCTGAGAGACTAATTACTTTGATGTATTCTTCAGGAACTCAGTTATACAGTTGGAGCAGCACTGTGTCTGCTTTACATGCAATGATGAGGATCTTAAGCTCTATTCTGTATCTAACTGGCAGCCAGTGTAAGTGTGAGATGACTTTTACAACTCATTCTGGTCAGCAGCCCAGCAGCATAATTTTGAACTAATTGCAGCCATGATAATGCAGAGTCACTCAAGCAAGTAAACAGACAGTTACAGTAATCTTCTATTGAAGAAAAAAAAATGCATGAATGATTTGCTCCACATCCCTATCTGACAGAACTGATCTGATTTTGCACATGCTTTATTAGTTGGAACAAGCAGGAAGAAGGTCAAAGTCTAAATGAGGGTCAGAAATGACACCTTGAATTGTGGAGGAGGATTTGATCTGAGTTCCCAGAAGACCAACACGCTGATTAATGTCACTAGCCATGGAGACACGACCAATAACCCAAATCTCTGATTGATGTTTAGCTGGAGGAAGTTCGAGGACGTTCAGCCTTTAATTCCAGCCAAACAATCCTGCAGTGGCTGGATAACTGACATTGTCAAGCATTATAGATGCGCACAACTATGCATCATCCACATACACGTGGTGGGAAAGTTATTTACTGACAAATTAGATGATGAAAGGGAAGTATATACAGTGGGAACAAAAGAGGCCCCAGAAGAAAACCTCACAAGGAACAAGACAAAGGAGCGCAGGCAGAGACAGCCACCAGCATGCACATTAAAACATCTGGTTAAGTCAGGAGAAATCCATTTCAAAGCAGTTCCAGAAACAGCAACCCACTACCTATGCATATGCAATAAAATGATCGATGATGTCAAAGGCCACACTCAAGTTGAGGAGCACTGGCCAACATTAGCACACAAAAGGAAATCAGCAAACAGAGGTGTCAGTGCTTAGAAAACAGGATTTGAGGTATTCATTGTTTGTTCTCCTGTATTCACAACCCAATTCTGAGGCGTCGTCTACAAAAAGTTTAGAGATTACATCTTTTATAAATTTATTTATTTTTTGCACACAGAATACATTTTTATTTATTATCTAATTATTTATAGAATTTCCCATTGAACATTTGTGAAATAAATCATGACACATTCCAATTACATAACTACATAATTACATACTACATAATTAGCCTAAGAGAGGTGTTTCTGGGTTTTGAGTTTTTAATTATTAGGCTGGTAGGGTATATATTAAACTAGTGGAACCTGGAAAACATAAAGTATTCTGACAGAAGTTTACAAACAATAAGATGGCAATGAAATATGTAGAGAAAATCCAACCTTTAGGCATCACTTCAAAGCAACTTAATAGTTGCCAAGAAGATTGACTGAATCAGTGATTACTATTGAAGTTACACCAGTAAAAAGATGAACTGTCTCCCAAAATAAAGACTGCTGACCTTTTTAAATAAGGTCATTTGTACAAACAGCAATTAAGGAGAAAGGGGATCACTGGAGTTTGAATGATAATGGCCAGGCAAATTGAGGCCATTTTTGAATAGCAAAGACTTGCAACTGCAATTAAGGAGGTGCTGATCAATGTACAGCCCTGCTGCATCACTGCAAGGATTTATGTTCAGACAACTAAACTCCTCATTATCACACAATCTGCCTCATTGTACGTATGATCAATGTTTCGCGTATTTTCTTTAAATTTACAATAAGTATGCCCTACTTTTCTAAACAAAACATATTCCACTCCACACTTCCCCTCATCCGTCTCCACCTGTAAAAGGGAATCCCTTGGATGTGCTTTACGGTCCCTTCACCTCCCAGGAGCCTGATTCTGCCTCCCTCATCAAACATTCATCCTGTCTCTTTGTCTCTCAGAGATCATTACTGCCAAGCCTATGACTGGCCCGAACAGAGTGATGGATGCATGGTGCTTTTGTTTCAGGGGGCTGAATGAGGTTTTCTTTGTATCTATACATTATTCATCATTACACCACCACACTGTTAAAAGAAAGTGGCTTGAAACACCATAATTTTTTTTTCCAAAACCAAGTCATGTTGTCATACTGAAAAACACTGATATTTGTAAGAGAAGTGAACATACATCGCACCAAATGTCATGTTCCAAACCCTCTAATTCAAAGGTAATTTACATTTCTGAGTGCACTATTTGTGTGAGTACAAAACAATGCCAAAGATGATTTTCAAGCAGTCAGTTCAGCTTCTCAGTTCTAACTGCTGTCTGCTTGAAACTTGTTTTAGCAAAATGGAAGTATGTTTTATTGCATTCATTTTTGAATAATGTTCAAAAGAATGGGATGCTCCTATATTTCTAACTTTTAACTGCTTCATAAAATCTTGCATAATGTAGTCAGGTTATGCTGGCTATGACTATATTATACTAGACAGGAGGTATATGTGTTCACTGGTTATAGTTCCTACCATCTAATGTCTCCTAAAACAACTCTGGTTTTTGCTGTACGGTTTACTTTTTTTCACACTGATAGTGCTAAGCTAATGACTCCTGTACACTTTAAGTCTTAATGCTAAGCTAACACAAAATGCTACCCATAGAAACTGAACCAGTGGACGTACAGAGGCGAAAACAGTATTGAACAGCTTGTCTCAGATGAGTAAGTCAGATAGGTATTTTTCTAAAAACGTCTGAGTACTCCTAACCAAGTGATCCTGGAAAGAAGATGAAAACACAAGCAAGGCACCCATAAAAATCAACACAATTTGGAAGGCTAGAAAGCTCATTGTAGCTTGCATCAGGCATTAAAAAGTTGCCGGCGGGTTACACATCGCAAACGGCATTCTTAGGTATTCATATAGGCCAGATGTTGTGGTAAATGCTGTTATGTTCGTGTCCTTCTCATGGACTGCCGTATCCGATGGTGAGGTTGATTGTTGAGAAGAAGACTTGCGCACCAAAACAATGGGTGGCACGTAGGAGCTTGAACTCTCTTGAATAACTCCTTTTCTCAGCAGTTCAGAAATATGCTCTCTGATATGCTCCATATATTGATTAGGTGCTGGTAAGGTTGGTGTAGTCCACCACAGGAATTTCATGTTTCCTCCGATCAGTCAGGTCCTTGTCATGAATTGCAAACACATCTGCATACTTCATCAGAGGCGCTCCTAGCTCTGCCTGCTGCTCTGGTGTCCCTCCTGTGTGTCGTCGATCCAGTAAGCTCTGTATGTCACTGTCAGATCCTTGACCATCTTTCTGGTTAATAGTCACTTCCTCATGGTTAGTGGAAATACGCTGAAACTTCACTACACATACGTCACCCTCAACATGCTAAGACTAATCTAAGAATACCTAGCCTAGACATCCTCTTTTGTTGGGAGATTGGTTACTTGGACTGGAAATACACGACTGTTGGACAATATCACAAGCAGGAACAGTCATCAAGACACCAGGCAGCGGAGTATTCCCCGGCTCTGTCGGCACGCTGATGTCACGATCAAACTGTCTCTTAAGTCCTCTTGCATAGACTGTGGCTGTGAATGAAGCAGGTACGTGCACTTTGTGTTTTCCTGCTACACGAGCTGTGGACACCTTTTCAACAAGCTCCCGCTTTCAACATTCAACAAGCTTGCCATTTAATACGAACACTGAAAGACTTAACCTTTAACTCAAGCTAGTTTTCACAGCACTAGTGCTTGTAAACACTAATAATTATCCAGTACTACAAAAGCAATAAGCCTTTGACAGCAGATTGTAGTTAGGCTAATAGACAGCAGTCAATAGTCATTAGATGTTAGACAATAGACAATAGACAGCGGTGGTGGCCTCTCACTTGGTTAGCTTTGTAATATTCTCATGCATCAGTATTTATGACCATATTACTGTTTCATCATAGCATACAGGAATATTTACCCCTAAACATCAGTGACTGTTCATGGTTTAATGCAGCCTGCTCTTCGTATTGTGAACTGCAACCCCCGTGCCCGTTGACGTCACCACAATGCACAGCGCACATGGAATATTCCTATCTCCATGACAACATATATACAGCTACTGAAATGTAATTTTACCAAGTAAACTGCTAAATAAAATGCTTAACACTGTTAGATGTTTTCCAACCATTTTCACCTGGTTACATATATAAAGTATACCGATGGATCATCTTTAATGTCCAAAATTCATCTGGCTCCGTAGCCCTGTGGTAAAAGTCGTTGCCTGGATACTGAGAGGTTGGAGCTTCAGTCCCTGTGATTATCATGCCAAATCTCTGCCTCATTTCTACAATATATCACGGAGGCCCTGGAGCTGCAGATTAACACCATAAAGTACAACATGGGCCCCAACAAGGGCGTCTCTACTTTTATAGTGAAAAATTCTACAACTCTAAAAGATGATTCAAAGGGATAAATCAGCTGTTGTCATGCTGTATTAAAATATATCCACTGAATATGTAGCAGAGGTAACATTTTACATTAAGCCTCTCCAAGAAATAAAGATATTTTCAAATAAATAAATGAACATTTTGCTGCTCTTTAAGGTTGATCCCTGGTTATAGGTATTCAACCTGTACCCAGATCATCACAGTTTTACATTTGCTGTTCTATACACGTGGTGTCGGGTAAGTCTTTAAGTCTTAGTCATTAGGGCTGAAGAACCTATTGTAACTCAAACTTCATAAACAGATAAAAGATGTTATAGGACTGGTTACACTTTTATTTCAGAGTGATCTATGGGAAGAGGATTGCAAAAACAGCAGTACACAGCAGTTATTACAGCAGTGTGGCCTTCGAATGCAAGAAAAAGATGTACCTAAAATAATGATAATAATAATAATAATAATAATATTGAAATAAAAAAGAAGATCCAGAGGTTAAACACTTTAGACACTTTAGACACTTTAGACTCACTAGCTGATCACTGGCAATATACTGTGTTTCAAGACCATTCAGTAGAGGGCAGTTCAGCTGCCCAACAACAGTTCAAGACACTTTCAGTATATCAGAAGCATGCGATGCAGAGAGAAGATAGACCTCCTTGACCCTACTCCCATACTGACTTTAGTCATATTTTCAATCTCTTAGATCAAGCAACTGTATTTCAAAGATATATCCATTGGAATCTATTATTTAATATACATCTAAGATAAGATAAGATAAGGCAGGACTTTACTAATCCTGGAGGAAATTCTTTTGCCAAAGATTGCTCAAATATTAGAGTAACATAAGTAAAACATAGCTGTAATTCAATACTATCATTACACTATGTGACACAAACACTCTCATATTCTACATTAAAGTCAAATACCAATGTTCATACGCTTCCTGTGACATTGTAGAGTTCATGTACAGTATGTGTACAGGAAAACGTCTTAGAATTAGAAACCAGAGAACCAAAGCTAATCTGCAGATGTGGAACATGGTTAATTCCATCCGCTACTGTACTAGAGTAATTATTTTTTATTAATGCTACTCTTTGGAGTGCTACTAATAGTCATACTGTTAGTTAAATCAGAATTGAAATCAGAATTACAAGTGGCAATTAAAAAGAATCAATAATGATTTTTTATTACTAACAGAAGCATGAAAATTATTTATTTAGCTGGCTTAAGACAAAGATCCTATTATACACAGACTATTAATGTATAATGTTGTGAGTCATTTGCAGCCAAGTGCACTCCTCTGGCTTTTACCTTCTATAACTATTCACTGGTTTTGTTGATATGATTCATAATATAAGAGTTAATATTAATCTGAAAGTAATATACACACCATTAAATATCAGGAAGCTTCTCAATTTCTTTGATTTGAGTAGCTGCATCCTCAAATCTGATCCCTTTCCAGTGCTTTGCTTTGGTTTAATGTTATATTTACCATGATTCCATCAAGATGCACAGCCTGCAGTGTGAGTGAATGGGAGGCTGACTTTTGACTCATAGGATGTTTATGTAATCTATAAATGAATGTCAATTTATGGCAGTGCTAACAGAACCAGAAAATGCAGAAGAATACAGTGCAGCTGTATGCTCTCGCAGCCAATCTTTTTGATTCATTCTCTCTGAAACTGTGCATCAGCATGGCATCACAAATTAGAGGCAGGTCCTCGCATTTAGCGCAGAAGGACTTTTGTAAAACAAACTATGGATGACAGACTACACATACAGATCATTCATACACTTTTCACTGTATGTTCAGTTGCCAGAGTAAGCTATATTACAGGCACTATAAATGAGCACATGAAGCCAATGTTACATTTCATTCACCAGATGGTAGGGGAGCCAGGTGTACAGTATACAGAGAGGCTGTATGGAGGGTACTGGCAGACATCCAACTAATGTTCCTCGCGCGCGCGTGTGCGCGCGCGCATGTGTGTGTGTGTGTGTGTGTGTGTGTGTGTGTGTGTGTGAGTGTATGTAGGCTACATGGCAGGGACATTACACGTAAGGGGCAGAGGTGCAGCAGCTCACCTTTTATTGCAACTCCCTAATTAAAACCAAACCATACCAACTTTTGCCATCACAAATTTGCTTCCCATATACATGCTGTCTCTACCTATGGGGCAATTTGATCCCATCCAGGAACATTTTTTTGTGTTTTCTTTTTCATTTAAATCTCAAATTTGTCAAACTGACAACATAGACAGCTGGCTGCTTAACTGTCATTTTGCTATGCACAGATCATTAGACCATCAGCTCCTCCACTCCCTTCCTCCTCCTGCCCGATGTGCAGCTACACACAGTGAGAGGAGAGGGAGTCACGGTGTTGCGGCTTTTGCTGTCCAAGAGAGTCAGAAATATACGGGCGAGTGACGGCACCTGCATCGCCCGACTGATCTACTAATCACCTCCCATCTAAAAGACCATGCCTGTCCTGTTTAATCTGCAAATTAGTGAGGCAGGCGGAGCACCTACCTGCCTGCAGCCACCCCCAACAAACCAAGTGACAGACATGCTGTATGTTCCCAAATTAATTTTAAGATAATTGATCCTAACTCCTCTCCAGCCAGCTGCTTTTTAAAGTTTGTTTTTTGTTTTTAATGAGCAGCCTTGTAGCTCAGCATCAGTTAGACTTCTCTCCACACTTCAGCGCAGAAGAAAGAAGCAGCTTTGCTCTAACAGTCTCCTGTTATGAAGACGAAACAAAACCTAAAATCCGATAGTTTGTTAAAAACTTATGTGCCTTTTGAAAAGTGTTTGTAAGCAGTAACTCAACACCTTTTAGCCACTACAGATTTGTAAAACCACCAAACACTCAGAAAATTAGCATGGGTGCAGTGCAAAATCTTGTTTATTGCCCACTGGATTCCTCTGGACACACTGCTCTCATTAATTAGTCCATAATCAACAATGGGATGCAGTGTAAACCACAGTTACAGTTTTGTCAGGTAAACATAATAAATTGTTAACCACCCATTGCCACAAATATCCTCAAATATCAACTTTTGGGAAACTGTTCAACTATTACGTGAGCTAGAGAAAAAATCTTCTCACCAAGGAGTTAATTGCAATATGGATGTAATCTGTAAGCCACATTTGTGCCAAACCAGGAGTCTAATAGGTGCAATTACTGCACCCCCAGCCCCACCCACACACACAACACGCAAGCTATATGGCCATAAGGAGGTGTTAGCAATTAAGTTGTCCTTTTTGATAGGACCGGGGTGATTCATCATCTTCATCATCCAGTACTTAAATCACTGACAACTGGTATTATAAATCTAGCTAATAAAACTCAAATGTGAGATAAAGATCAGGGTCACAGTGAAGCAAGGAGAATCTGGTTTTTCGCTAATCGCTACCTCAGACAAGCATGATGGACAAAGAGTTATTTTTAATGGGATGTGGATATGTTATGATCAGTAGAAAATGTTTCACACACCCACATACAAAATGTTGTCTCGATGTTTACATGAAAGTGATGGATATATCTTACATAACTGACTGAGATCAGTTGCAGCCAGTTAGAAAAACTTGACACCTTTGGGGGTTTTTAAACTGGTAATAATAGACTTATCTGTTCCATAGAACCAGACATCCAGGTTAAGCCTGAACTCCACCACATTGAGAATATGCTTTTGCTTCATTGGCCCTTCTTTGCGAAAAAGGAAGCGTTTTACACGATTTGTCTGTGATAATCTCGTGCCTTCAAAAACTCTGAAAGGGAATGCCACTCAGCCCTGGTCATCCAGCACATCCAGGGTGACTGGCTGGGTTCCCCATCCATGCATCACTCTGTCCCCTTGGCATCAGGCCACCGCCTCCTCCACACGTCCCTGATACAGTAACAGGTGAAACAGATTCCATTAGGAGGTATAGCACAGGGTGGATAGCCTCACCTCCTCCCCCTACTTTCTGTTTTGGGCTTCAAATGAAAATAGTAGAGCATGTTCTTCTTCAGCCAGCCATGTCCTGAATAATTTACAATAATCAACATCTCAGGCTAAGAGTGCTGGACTCGCCATTATTCCAGACTCTCAGTATTGGACCAAGATTATTCTCTAATTCTCTAATTCTCTAATTCTCACTTCCATTATGAGAAAAATCTGAAATAAGCGTCTAGTGACCTGGTCATATGTTTACCAATGCTGATGTTAGTTTTGTTTCTACAGTTTAATGGGCTGTACTATATGAGCTTATTACATTGCCTTATTCTGAGGGTTTGCTGTTGTGTTTTATTTGCTGAACACGCAACATAGAGACCCTGGGGCTCAGAGGAAGCATCAACAGTGCATCTGCATCCCTTAAAGACTGCCTAACACTGACGATGTTTCCTATACATTTCCGTGACTTGGGTTTTTGTTCAGCCTATATTCTTCTTTAGATTGTTGTAAACCTATTTTGAACCACCGATGACATAATAGTCAAAGAAGTGCGCAGAGGCTTTTACTGTTATGGGTTACAGTTTTATCCTCATATTAATTTGCAACAATATGATCTTAATCTGCGTTGATACGGTTATGATAAGCCGGACTGTTGAAAAGGTTTATTTATTTTTCTTTGATAGACTAAGAAAAGAAATAAAACAAAGAATGAGACATTATAAGAAATTGTTGAACTGCAGTCCTGTGGTGGGAGAATGAAACTCTCTCAATAATCACTTGCTCCGAAAATAGAAACCAATCGAAAAGACTAAACGTCGTGGAGACGCGTGTTTCGTCTCTCCAATGCCCTGTCAGTGGCAAACATACTAATTCTGAAGTGTTTTCTTACTTACTTTCTCGATAAGGTTTTTCACTTTTTGATAAATAAGCTAAATAAGCATGATAGGATGAATGGGAGTTGATTTGTATTTCAGCCTCTCTTAGTCTTGCATACGTGAGGGTGTGCAATAATTTGACATGGTCGTAGTCAGTGATGTAGTGGTAAATAAAAAAAGGTGGATATATATGACCTGTAGTCGGTGTTCATCATGTGGGAAACAATCAACAATAAAACAAAAATCAACTGCATTTTCAGTATATCAATTTCCCTCCATTCAAACGTCATATTTTCATAGCAGTTTGACTTTACTTACTATGATGCATGTGATGAATTTATGACACAAGGATTCATGTCAGCATGCAAAGATGTAGGTGAAATCTAATACACAAATAAAAAGCTGGGTTAACGGAATTGGGTTGGCTTTACCCTCC
This sequence comes from Holocentrus rufus, assembly GCA_900302615.1. Taxonomy (NCBI): domain Eukaryota; kingdom Metazoa; phylum Chordata; class Actinopteri; order Holocentriformes; family Holocentridae; genus Holocentrus; species Holocentrus rufus. The sequence goes on along the minus strand of OMLF01056531.1, from coordinate 24,822 downwards.
GCTTCAACCCTTGTTGTAGAAGTTTACAAAAATGCACTTTCAACGCGCAAAATAGTCGAGACCAAAAATGCAAGCCTTACCTGTGCAGCGTTCTTCAGTTTCCAGCGATGCCGTGCGTTACATGGACTGTGTTAACCAGTGCATATCCTTCTCAGTAGTCTCAGCTTTTTTTCCCCTGTAAACAAGCACGTTGTTAACTAATGTAGAAAGTCGAATGAATGAAGGAAAAGGTGCCGCCAGTGAAGTTTGCAGAGCGCGAAGCCGCGGAGCTGCGGAGCTTGTGAGGAGCTGTCCTTGGTCCTGAAAAACCACAACCAGACGAGCGGCCGGATTCCTTGAGATCTTATCTTGTGGTCAGCAGTTCAAAAGTCACATTTACACCCGCTGTGGATAAAAAAAAAAAACATAGCATTGACGCCTATTGCATTGTTAAGGGAAAAAAGGCGTTTCTCTCTCTTGAGTAGGCTACAAAGTGTGCAGTATATAATATAATAAATTAATAGACCAATCTAGAAAAGGTGACGTTTGTGAGTCAGTCTGATAAGGATGGCAGTTGTCTGTTATAGCGTGCAAGAGGTCTGAGATATTGCCTCAAAGTTTAAATTCTACCTGTTACTCAAGCGGGCTATGCAAAAACCCGAGGCTACAGGCTGGGAAATATTCAAATACCAATTGAAGAAGAAGAAGAAGAAGAAGAAAGAAAAAAAACGCACGCTGCGGAAACGGTCTCCAACATGGAGAGTCTGTACATTTCGTAGGTTAGGACACTTGAACCGTAAACAAAGATGCGGTTATTCCGCACAAGAAAACAGTCACCCCTTAACAAATTTAAGTCATATAGCCATTTTATAATTTACAGCCTAATAGCCTAGAAAGTAAATGTTAAGTCTGCCGATTTCCATCAGCCCCTCTATCCTGGTTTGAAAGCTGTTGATAGGGATAGATGTGAATACCAATGTGCAGACGCTTTGAGACTCGCCCCCGTATTTGTTCAATTGGTCAGGCATAAAAAATAAAATAATTCTTTGGAGAGCGCTTATCTTCAGCGGTGGAAATTTTATTTGGGGTCCACAAACAAGCTGTGACACGGCGCAGGAGAGAGTGAGGTCAATCCCAGATGGCATTGGTGCGCACAGGGGACCTACGCTTTGGAGATCACCACAGGATGTGCTGCGACCTTTTCTTCTCTTCTTCCACAAACAGCTTCACACAAGGAGT
>OMLF01056531.1:2893-13896 GCA_900302615.1 Holocentrus rufus | reverse complement strand
AGAAAGTTTGTGTGTGTGTGTGTGTGTGTGTGTGTGTGTGTGTGCGTGTGTGTGTGTGTGTGTACAGAGACATGGGAGACACCAAAGCAAAATGATTCTCTCTGCATGTAATTGTAAAACATGCATGACAAGTTTAATTCTATCTCAGTTGTGGTACTGAAACATTTTTTAGCCGTCATTTTATTCCTTCCTTATGAACTTTCTCATCTATCTGAAACTACAGCAATAATCAGAACTTTTGTCACAGTCTGGTGGTGCTGACACACCAATTTAAACCTCCACAGCAGATAATACCCTCTGTCAGGAGAGTAGCATTACCCATCTCAGTGTGTCCACTTGAAGGGATGGCAAACTAAAACATCATTTTTCATTCAAATATTTCTGTATTGTCATCATTAGGTGTAGAAAGCATGAAACTGTAAGAATCTGTGGTCCTTTCCACACAGACAGAGGCCTGTCAGCTGATTTCCCCTGAGTCAAACCTGCAGTTTTGCTAGAGATTAAAACTTTTACATGTTAAAGTGGAGCGATCCAATCAGAACATGAGTTTTTATTCCTCCTGCCCATTTGAATGACTCTGAATGCGTGTGCTGTCCTGCACTGAGAAAGTTTCACAGTAAGTAACAGTAAAGCACAACATGCTGATTTTGTTCTGTTCCTGGATATAAATCCACAATTTTACCACACATTATTTTACCAATTAAATATATTATATATTAGAAGAGGCGAGGGCAAGCAGAGCTCTTCAATCTAATATGGAGCTTTAGCTAGTGGTGGTGTCACTTTCTCTACTACAAGACTCCAAAGTGTAAGTTATTAGAAAGTGAGCTCTACAGTAATGTTAGCTATAAAAGCATTTGCTAACATATTGTTGCAGTGCAAGTCCATAACTATTTCAAGCAGGATATTTTCACCTTGCTGGACAGTTGGTTGGTCTTACGAGGGTCGAGACAATATTGTTATCCTACAAGGGGAACTAAAGCCAGCCCACCCCTGCTGGAATGTATTACTGTAGAAAATGCAGCCCCAAAAGATCCATTTTATCACAGATGTTGACTTTGGGGAACTCTCAGATCTTGGTGGATGGTGCAGACAATACTCAGTAATGTTACCAAATAAGAAATTCCTCACTTTTGTCTGGGTTTACCATCCCTTTAAGGCTGCTTCATATTCCACAAAGACACCTGTTACGTCCACACAGACACATAGCAGACTTTGAGGGGACCTCTGCAGGTCTCCATATAGACTGTCTGGGCACCACACAAATTTCCTGTGCACACATACCGAATGATCCACCTGCCAGCGTACCTGTGTCGCTCTCAATTGTACTCGGCATGATCCACGACAGTCACTTTCACACCCGATTGTATTTTATGATCCACTGGAATCGGCAAGAACCTGTACTTTTTGAAAACATAAAGTTCAAACAGACTCCTGTGCGATTCCTCCTAAAGAGAATATGAAGATTTAAAAAAATAAAATAAATGGAATGATACCACTATTATTTCCAGGGTAAACATTGAGGTACCTTTATGTACTCTGCACTTTGATATCATGTTAAAGCCATTTAATGATGACCCTGTCCCAAAATGGTGAAATTAGTAAGCACAAAGAAAACATTACATAAGCCCCTGACAGACCAACATCCTGATGTGTTTTCTGCCTCTAAGCTTTTTGCGAGGGCTGTCACAGGATTCCTCACATCACCCACATGCTCAAGGCAGGTAGCGCGTCATCTAAGTCAGCCTACCTCCGCCCACTCTGTCCCATCAACCCAAGACTGCTTTCTTTACACACTGATTTGTGCAAAGAAAAAGTCAATACTGCCATGGAGCTAACCTGAAGCCCCATCAAGTTTGAAGGAGTAATAGCTGCTGAGGACACATTGCGCTTGAAGAAACATACTTGCAGTGACAGAACAATTACAGAGTCTCGTATATCACATGTCCACGGTGATCGAGGGCAGCAGGGGAGTTGGCACAGTGTCTGAAAATATGTCTTGTCACATATTTCCTCTCCCTTCGCTCCTATCCGACTTCCACAAAGGCTTTAGCCTAAACAGAGAGACAGAAATCGAAATCTATGTTCCTGTCCACGCGCTTCAATAGACCGCAGATCTATGTTCATTAGACCCCAAATCTATGTTTCTTTCCACGCGCCTCATTAGACCCCAGCAAATTTGGCGAGAAAACACTTTCCATAAAAAACAGCAAAAACATTTCATACATTCCATTTCGAGTTGCTGTTGTCTAAAACTTTCCTCTTTGTTTCAGCGCAGCGACTTGACAATTCAATTACCGCCTTGAATTATGTTGTTTGGGGAAGTTTTCTGGTCGAAGTTGTCAATTATGTCCTGCTGGTTTTTGGTCAAGGCAACAGGGTGTGGGAGTGAACGAAACATTACCTGTGATGTCAGTCCCCCTGTCCTCATCCGAATCCTCCTCCTTCACATCTGTTTTGACCTCTTCCCTCACCTCTGGGACAAAGAAGTCGGTCTGACGGGACAGCGGAACCATATAGTCCGTCACGCTGGCGTGGCAGATCTCGATAGTGGGGAACGCGCACAGCTTCCTCTCCTGCAAACAGAAAACAGAAACGGAGAAAGTGAGAGAGAGAAAAAAATGGACATGGGACATTTTCTTAAATCATGTTCTACCTTGAAGCAAGAAAACCCCAGGAATATGAGATCAGACACTGTTTGTTGATGCTGCCATCAAAAGCTTAAAAGAATAAACTTTATCTGACCCTTTGAGGAGAAGGCATTAACCCTCCATAATTTTACTGAGCGGAGAAGAAAGAAAACAGTCCTAGAAAGACACAGTTCAGATCACCACAGATGCATTCAGCTCAGCTCTGTGTCCAAATGTTCCCTGTGAATTTCCCTCCAATTACAGCTCACAAATGTAAAATAAAAAAAACATACATATAGTGCAATTATAAAGCAGCTGGTCAGTCTTTTCCCAACTGCTTGTTATATATGTAAAGAAATTGCGGACACTGTAGAATATCTGTTATTCAGATGGCCGGAACCTCTCAGATAAGCAGAAAGGAGATGTGCGTCTATAAAATGTATTCACTCTGCTATTCAGTATGCTGACATAACGCTATGTTTGACATAGGAATATGAATCTATATGCTCCCCCACGTGACCAGTCCATTAACAGTTCTGCTCTCCATCCACACTGATGTGTCTAGATTTGCACTCTGCACTGGTGTGAAGAAAGTGGGGAGTTTATAAATATTATACTACATTTACTCTAAAGAGGACATTAGCCCTGCATAATTTTGCGAGGCTTTCACACCGTTCTCGAGAGATTCCAGGGAAGCGAGCGCTCCGTTGGGCCGAGATTACTGCAGAAAGGAATCTCTCTCCTCTCTGTATTTAATTGACTGTACAGACGTATGCGCAATGTTGCCATGGTCGTGGCACAAGTGGAGCTATTCTTGGCTATTCAAGAGGCCGAGGAAAATGTGAAGGTAAGAATGTCTGTAAAAATGTAGCCCCACCTCTCGCGCTGTGAGAGGTGGGGAGTTAAGGTGAAAACACACCCCCAAGTCAGCTTCCACTGGGTCTGGTGAGCCGGGCTGATTGATTATTTTTAATCTAATCCTGTGCAAAGTGAGTTTGTAGGAGCTGGTATGAATCACCTGGCTGCTACACACCAGGGCTCCAGCCCCCAGGGCTGCCTATGCAAATGAGAAGCCATCTCCTTGAACCTGCATGATAACGAGCAGGCAAAAGGAGACAAAGAAAATACACTACACACTCACACAGAGAGAAACACACACACACACACACACACACATACACACGTATCTCCGAGGGATACTGTCACAGACAGGAGTGAGAAAACAGTAAGTGTGTGAGTGTGTCTGAGAGAGGGATGTGTGCCATTTCATGAGTGCTTTACTGACAGTAACATTTGACTGCTTGGCTATTTAACAGTAAGTCATTCACAATTATCGCGTTTGCTCGATAGCTGAATTGTCAAACCGTGTGCCATGGAGGGCTGGTACTCTGCAGGTTTTCATTCAAACAAAGACTGCAACAGAATTTGCACTGATTAGAGCACTTTGAACCAGAGAGGGAGAACTAATAATGATCATAAAATCACCAAATAATCATGAAATCACGTGATGCAAATGTTTGGTTCCAATGAAAACCTTCAGACAGCCTTCCTCAATTTGCAGATTTTTTTCCTCCTTTTGTAGTGAAGAGGAGGGTGCAAGTGACATTTCTCTTCCAACTCAAGATATGTTGTTATAGTCCATGATAATTACTTCTAACTTGACACCACTGCTGCATGCACAGGTGAGCAAGTCATCAAATCAAACCACTTTGGCTCACTATATGTACTATTCTGGTAGTTATGCAATTACCAGAGGGAACATTATAGATGGGATGATGATAGATTTGGTCATTTTGGGCCCAGAGTAGATGTGCAAAAACTCCCTACAAGGAGCATGATGTTCCTATGTGATCAAAGCAACGCCACTGAGGCATCTACTCAAACACATTTTCCTATCCATTTGCCAAGAAGTAGCATCACTCTGTGTATCACTACCTTTACGTGTAATGCAAGGCACATTTGAGACAATTTTGCAAGTGTAGTTTAACTTTTTTTTCCAAACTTGACAGTCTGTGCTTGCGAGTGCCGTGCTGAAGGCGAAATTTTGCACATATAGCAAAGACCAGACAACTGTGAATGAGTTACTGTTTTAGCAAGGCGGCCACATATTACTATCAATAATTTATTCAGACACATTTTCTCACTCTAAAGAAAAAAAAAGGCAGACAAACAACTGCGGAAACTGTAGCTACAATTTCTTAAATGTAACATCAGATCTCATCAGACATGAAAGAGCTGTGAAAATCAGCGACATGGAACCAGCCTGGTTTCTAGTGAGTCGCCTATGCATCAACAATTGTGCAACAAGTTTTTGCTACCCAGCGAGGTTAGAGAGAGGACGGATCGAAGACGAGGCTGCGGTTGCCTGAAAATGAGAATCTAATTACCCCGCTGGACCTCGAAAGCCTCTCAATGCAAATCACCAAAAAGGTATCCAGGTATCCTATTAGATTGAGCAAGGAGCTTATGTACGATCCATTTATCAGTTTGTGTGTCTGAGTGTGTGTTTGTGTGTTAAAGAGAGAGTGAGAGAGCGAGACAGAGAGAGAGAGAGAGAATTCCAACACCTCCCTCATCCTAATGCAGGTACATTATAGCTAAAAGTTGTCAAATGGGCCTGATAGTCGTAAATGTGCTGTCTTCAGTATGTGATGCAGTGAAAATGCATCCTGAAACAACAAATGTTTCTCTTTGATCTTGGCCTGTGATGTCATGTCAGCTGCTGTGACAGTGCCTTGGACACCAACTCAAATCTGTTCAAGTATTCTGCTCAAATCAGTGATGTCAAAGTTAGCCCTCACAGCCTTGTAATAGAAAATGTGCCCATGTCTTTATTAAAGTCATTCTGGATACTGTCACAGTGTTCATAAAATATGTCTCCAAATTAATTACCAACAGGGAGGGTCTAATTTTTGTCACATCATCACAGATCAGACTGGAAAAGCATATTCTAGTGTTTTAGGATGGGTTTTCCCTTTGTGCATCAAGAAACAACATATAAACAATCAATGGCAAATATCCCAGAGAGAGAGAGAGGGGGCAGGTCCTCCTCATGACCAGCCCCTGCTGGTCAAACAAAGCAGTGGCATTTGGTGGCAGAGGCAATACAAACAGCCACCTGGGGTACCCTCTAACTAGGGGTGGCATGGATGTTTTTTTCCCCCCTCAAATTAAGCTCCCATGACCTTGGAGTCTATGGAGCTCATGTGTAAAATCGGCTCCTGATGCCGTCAGACAGCCCCAGGTGCTGTCTGACAGAGAGCCCATCCCTAATCCTAACTCTAACCTTAACCTCTTTTCCTCATCAAAAGGGAAAGCGACATGGGCTGATTTTACACATGAGCATCTATGGACGGCTCAGGGGTCCTCTGGCAGCACTCCTCCCTCACTCTTCTTGCCCACATGAGCAAAATGGACGGGCAGCTGGCAACCAAGACCCCTTCTTGCCTTCTATACACAGCGACATTAAGTACATGCATTGGTCCCCGAGTTAATGGGCGATACAGCCGTGAAGTGCCCAATTTGCAAAGAGATGGCATGACGTAGAAATGTTGTTACCCATGATTCAGTATTTGAGAACTTGTTTTGGTTCATGACCTTTGTTGAGTGACATTTCAAGGGGGGCGGGGGGGCAGACAGCCAGATCAGATTACATGAAACATCAGTGATCCCCATGGGGGGAAACTGGGCTGATGCTGCAACAAGCAGTTTACATCAAAGAAAAATAGGACATGACGAAAAGAGCAAACAGAGGTTACATGAACATATGCACGCTGAATATTCTGACACGTCGACGCTCGTACCCTGACGCTACGCTGGAACGGAACTTCAAACGTCAAAGCCATCAGGTGTCAAGTCTACACAAAAAAAAAGACCGAGAAGCGCGCTACAGACAGAGGCGCCTATCATTCTATATGTTGCTATTCTGTCACATGTCTTTGACTGGTAAAAAGCAGATGAGGTGATAGTAATGATCACAAAGATAATTAAGCAGTAAACCGTTACAAAGCATCCAGCTGAAATTTCTCTTTAAAAAAAACTTTAGTCAGGCATTAAATAAGCTATAAAGTTTGTTTTTGTCTCGCAGCAATAGATTCAGAAGCTCTTCAGATTTTAATAAGCCATAACAGCTTCACAGCAAAACTTGCAAACTTCATTCTATAGGCTGCATTTTTGCTGGTCCACATAAAAGTTTGGTTTGAGCTCAAGTAATTGCCCTGTGTGTATTTTGCCGTAAATATCTCTCGAATATTGCTAATGAATGCAATGTTTGCTATCCAGCTTTGTTATCCAGGTTGAAATATTTGCATTACGACAGGAAATGTGTCCAGCGCACCATTGTGAGTGCTCTCTCAGCCTCCTGTTAAAGTTGCAGGGAAAATTCAATAGGTGTCATTTGTATGTCATGTCAGCAGACAAGATTAGGGCGGGGCATTGCGTGACCTCGCCCAGGCAACCTAAAATGCCAGCGCCATGAGTGAATTGACTCATTGCCAGCTCACTGCAGCTTACAGCAGCGTACACAACCTGCAGTGCTAAGCTTCAGAGTTGGAGACACAGACGAAGAGCGGAGTTGCAACAGAGAAGTTGTGTTTGGCAGCTGCATGTGAGTTGGAATGATCAGTGTTTGTGTCTTTTTTCCCATTCTTCATTTTCTCAAAATAAAGGCCATTATGTAAAGCAATCTGCTATCCTTTATTACATTATATTTAATAACAGAAATAATCTATACATAGGGAAATATTGTCGACACACAACATGATATGAACCGTAAAAAGAGGAAGCTTATGTTCCGCTCCACCTTCCCTCTTCATGTCTTTAAAGTCTTTGAAGAGCCACCATGACATCCTGTTGGAGCAGGATGTTGTGGTGAGACATAATGTGGGCAGGGATCATTCAAAAGCGTAAACCAACAGGATACCAGTAACAGTTTTATTTGACGGGAAGGAGGGGTGGAAGGGCAGGACTGCTCAAAAATATGAGATAGATTTATTGGCTGGAATTTTTTATTCATGCGCACGAGGTGTCAACTGTGACCTCGGATCTCTATAGGAAACTTTCACCTCATTTTATGCAGGCGGATTGTAAACCCATATGATTTGAAGAAGCACACTCTCCCTGTCACATGCTTTTTGCGCATCTATTCGGCTGTGGGTTCATCTCTGGGATCCTCTGGTAACATGGCAGCATGAATCTTTCGGTCAATACACACAAGACTGATGGGTCTGTATCCTTCACAGCAGGTAGGATCGTTACTCTTCTTGTGGATGACAGAGCTTATATTTGAGCACTGTATGTTTTTATTCTTTTGACTGTGTGAGATATGTGTTATAGAAATTGTTCCTGTTGTACTTTAATTTGTTATCACTGTGCCAGGTTGCTGTGAGCTAATGTAACTTAGGTTTCTGTCTATTGATCGCTTATTAAATTTAATGCAGCTTTGTACCTGTAACTGTTAAAATATCCTGTTATCCGCTTCATATTTGCAGTTGTCTCATCGGAGAACCAAAAGAAAAAGTTACCAAGCAACATGCATTATTGACTAATTTTAAACAGATCAGAGTATTTATTGTCTCTTAGAAGCTTCATTCCATTCCAATTTTCCTCTCACGAGGGAAATAAATAAAGAAATAGGAGATAGATTAACTGGCCCGCCATAATCAAAACTCGCTTCTGGCATGAACGTTTTAATTATGGCAAGGGAGATGTTCTATTTCGTCTTTGTGCCCTTTTCTGGTCTCGGCCTCCGCACTCGCTGTCTGATTGGGAGCTATCTATTTCCCCAGCCTATCGTCGAGTCAACATGCTTTCACTTAACCTGCGTCTGCGTCTGGGAGCTTACATCGCTGCTAGGACTGAAATGTGCTCTTATGTACCGCACATAGAGGCAGAGACCGAAAAAAAAAAAGAAAAAAAAAAAAAAAGAAACAGGTCAATCACCTGGGTTCTCCTCACATTTCCCAGAATACACTCATATCCCTTCCTGCCGCCTCAGAGCAGACTCGGCATTTATGATTATCACAGTCACACTTACTATCCAGCCTGATCCATCATCCTGGGCAAAGAGCCAGCAAGTGAACAGGCAGTTGGTGTTAAGCCAAAGTACTACATGTTAGCTCATTCTGAACCAATGTATTCCACACACCATTACCTTTCCAAACCTTTGTAATGGCTCTACAAAATGGGCCACTTTCAGTTCTGCTCCTTCTCCCCATGTTATGTAACCTCTCAATAATTCAAGACCTTGTAGCATGGGACTGTTTTGTCTATTAAACATACATTTAAATTTCTTTCGTGGTGGGGAATAATTGCTGCCATCACGCTAACAATTTCTCTGAATTTGCTTTTGCATGCAAACTGCATTTCTGACACAGCCTTGATTTTGAAGAGTAGCTTCTCATACTTGCAGCTCTAATACAACGACAAGCCATTTACAGTCTAAAGCCTCCAACTGAGAAATACGGCTCTATTCTGCTGAAAGACCAACCTCCAATTTACTGTCTGGACATATACTGCAGATCTTAGAAATCTCTCAATATTAAAGCTATGAGTGTGTCACTGCGGACTAAGAGTGTGCAAGTTTTCATTCCAACCAAACATTACAGCGTCTGATTTCACTAATTAGTTCCACTCTCTCCGGCTGAAAGTGTGCTAACGGAGTGACACCCTGCATACTCTCAGGCTTCGACCGTATTGAAAGCCACGGCTAAAAGCACCACTTTATATACTGCTTGTCTCTATGAGCTTTCCCATACCTGTTCTGAAGCGTGATAACCATGCCACATGAGTATAGAAATATAGCAGTGAGAGAAGATGATTTAGATCAAACTGTACCGACTTTCTCATGTTTATATCATTACCAATAATTTGAGTGTGAAGTAGAGAAATAAATCATTTACTGGATGCCTTCCATATAAACTGAACTGAGCAGAGGGAGGGAGGCAGTTACCAAAGGTGGGGAAAGCTTTCCTTTATTCCCTATATATTAGCAGACAAAAATACAGCAGCCCACTCCTGAAACACATTCCAAGTGTATTAGTAATGCGAGATATTTTTGATTGGATTTGATTGCCGTCTAAAGCATGAGGGAGGGCACTTGTTTTGGCAGTAAAATTTCTAGCCATATTTCGTCTATGTAGCTTTGTGAAAAAGAAGCCTAAGTTTCTGCAGCATTGGGTTAATTATCAAAATCTACTACCATACCTAAACAAGAAAAAAAGCCTCTGTGGTAAAGAGCCTTACAGCACAGAAAGGATACGCCGAGGCTTAAAACTATTGTACAGGGTATAGTGTTTACAAAATGTGAAATAGAGTCAGGTGTCACACGTACTTTTTCAGCCTCTGCTGGCCAGTTTTTGACGACACTTGGGGGAATGATGGATTTTGACTCTGGCGTCCAGCATTTTAAATATAAACCCGATTGGCCCACCGCAGCACCAACATCAAAGCAACAAGCTTCACGCTCAATATCTTGGACGCTGCTGGGTCAAATCTGATAATCCCCTGGGGAACGATGCATTTTTATATTGATATCCAGCACCTGCAAAATGAAACTGATTGGCTCACCACAGCAAAGCTTTAAACTGTAGTATCTCAGACACCGAACATCACACATACAGAGAGAAAAAATGGCGTGACTTGAACCAAACATGGGCGATATCATTGTCAGTGTTGATTAGGGGCTTTACAAAATAATTGACAAGTCGATTAACAAACCTACTAATCGACACTGTGTGCTGATGTTGACTAATTGTCGATCTGTAATTTTTGCTCTGTGCAGCAATGAATTGGCAGAACTGTCACTGTTTCAATAAACCTGGTGCTCACAACTGAAATCCAAATACAATCCTGTATTTCCAAGAGTCTGAGCATGTAATCATAATGCAGATAGTATGCTTTTTATTCGACTGCTTTTTGGGAGTGACTACTGTTGACTTGTTTCTCAATGTGGATTAATAAAAGTTTTTATTATTACTATGCATCCGGCGCCATTCAAAAATAATAAAGACATACAGTTCTTGTACAAATGAAGATCCATCTCGTGATCCTTTTAAGTCTTCCCAGAGGACAGCTGGATCCCAGGCTTCACATAAAACCCAACCAAGCAAAACCAGACCACAAGAGGGAGAAGGCAGGACAAAAAAGAAAGGCTTGCACAAATTGATTTGAGGAAATTGGTGCGCGTGGATAAGGTTCAACTCCTTCAATATCAGCTAAGTGTAATAGGATTTTCTGTCTACAAAAGTAAACAATTTCAAGGAACAAATTAGTGCTGTTAAGGGCAACTTGGAAGTTCATTAAGTGGTGATGTAACTGGCTGGTGGGATAAAGCATGAGTGATTATGATATAAAGGGGCAGGGTGAGGGGGGCTG
>OMLF01056530.1:6217-17036 GCA_900302615.1 Holocentrus rufus | reverse complement strand
CTTCTCACCTGGGGTGCCACAACACCCTGCCAGGAAGAGAAATGAGAAGCTTGTTACCTGTACGACACCGGGCGAGCCCCCCGCTGGCTCCGACTGGTGTGTGATTTCAGACAGTAACAGAGTGCTCTGGCATGTACTTGGAGAGGTTTCGTGAAAAGCACAGCCCTCCCCTGGCTGGTCCGGTGCAGGGAGGCATGGAGCAATCTGAGGAGAGGTGGCAACACTCCTCCTCACTCTGACACACGCCTCCCTCTGGGGCTCCTGGCAAAACTCAAACAAACTGCCAGTAACTTTGTTATGCCTTTCATGTCTTTGTTCTTTCTCTTTTGGTTTTTTTTATCGTCTCAGGTTGGATGCCCCGTGCAAACAACCACTGCTTTTAAAGAGGGAGGAGGAGCGCTCTCTGTCTTCGGCTGCTTTATAGATGCAATAGTCATGGAGCAAGTGTTAGATTTACAAGAAGCTTCTCCACTGTCGGAGATCTGAGTTTATGATCAGAGTATTCAACTGCATTGTTGTCATTTGGTCTATTGCCTTTTGTCAAAACCTTATTTTATTGGATTCATACTCCATTCCTCAATAAGTTCTTCTTTACCAGCAAGAGCTCGACTTTGGGTGAACCCTAACCTGTCCTCCTTTCCTGTCAACTTTGAGAAGCCATCAGCCATCCTGTGATGATGTGAGGCAAAGTGAAAGGCGGGTGATTCATGAAGAATTTTCCGTGCAGGAATAACAAGCATTTCACTGAGGCAAACAAGGACAAACCATCAGCTCAACCCTGCCGGAATCCTATGGGTCCTCCTTTCAATCTGATGGTACAGGCAGCCAAAACAGAGGAGACAGTGAAAGGCAGATGAGACGCTCACCTCATCCAAGGTGACAGCCACCTGTTGGCACAATCACATCTATTTGCTTTAGTATCTGTCTATTGTCAGCGGATTTCCGCGGCGGCACATCCGCAGACAAACCGCGCCCCTTTGCTCTTTCTTCTTGCCATTTCGTCTTGAAAAGCGGTGAAGACATCTCCCTTCACCGCCATCCATTATGGGATTTCTGCGCGGAGTCTCCCGAGTGCGGGCCTTGGGGAAATATCCCCTCCTCCCTGCCTCCCACTTATCCCACACTCACTCTCTTTGCTTCCCCTTTCACCGTGCAATCATATGTGAGCGAGGAAGCAGCAGGCAGACACTTAGTGAAAAAAGGATGTACTTAAGAATCATAGGGAAAAGTGAAACAGGAGCTGATGAATGATAGAAATTATGACATAAGAAGGCTGATCTGGGGGGGATCGGCGCCGACACTTGACCACCATTTGGCCGGGTCACAGCAGGATAACCACCCGTCGTCACAGGGGGGTGGAAACCAGGCTTCTCTCAAATCTTCTTGAATTGTGAATGTTTTGGAGCTTACCATGTTCTACACACTGTGGTGCTCTGCACGCAGAAACATTTGCATGAATTACAGAGTATGTGCCCGCAATGTGCCCAAGGATAAATTTGTGCAGGCATGTGTGTGTGTTTGTGTGTGTGTGTTCTGTCTGCTCAGGATACAGCCAGTGGGTTTGTCTGAGGTTACATAAGGCCTGCAGGGGTTTGGTGTGAGAACAGAGGACAGGTAAGAGGCATAAAAAAAACAAGCGAGACAGGCAGAGAGAAACAAAGAGACAGCTCAAAACTGTCACTTAAAAGAATAGAACATTTAACTCCTATGAGCCTGTCCAACTGCTTGGATGGAAATAACTGACATATGAGAGCAACAAAGCCTCCTACCATTGCTCATACCATTGATTTCTTTTTGCACAGGTGGGCAGAATCACTCAATAACATGAGAGCAAGTCAATACGCTTCAGTTTTCTCTCAGTGAAATATTCTTTCTTACATCACAATGTGCAGGTCTTGGTAATGATCGTGCCCTGCCTTGGCAAGTTGACAATTAGTGCTCTGATAGCACTCACTTGCAGAACACTTGATGCTCTCACCCTGGACCTGAGCTCCCAGGGTGCCAGCTGGCGTCCGTCCCTATAAATACTCTGATTGCTGGAGGACTGTGTGGCGAAGGCTAGCTGGGAACAAGGTGTTACTCCAAGCTGGAAACTGGTGAGTAATCAGTTGCATGACTGACAAACAGGTTTCGGTGCCTCACGCTGTGACGCTGGTCCCATTAAACAGACGTTAGCTTGACAGTCCAGACAGAGGCATGATCAATCAATGTCAAGAGAAATAGCAGTTTCTCTCTCTATCGCTCTCTCATCTAAAAATGGAGCTGCTAATAAAACACAATGAGGATATGCAAAGATGATTGAATATCATCAATGGCACATCAACAGCCAAATCAGATGTCTCTTAATTTAGCCTGACTGGATTATCTAACTCTCCTCCACGCAGACTGACAAAGAGAACATCGCATTTTTCTCCTGCTGCTGCGGGTGTTTGTGTTGGAGGATATCAAAACACCCAGGGGAGGGCATCATTCCACAGCTTGGACGGGGCTACATTATTTAGCGCGGCCCCGTGTCATCCAACACTGCAGGCAAGGTTAGGCTAGCCCCTGCATTTAGTTTGCGGGTGCCTGTAATGTGGACGTAGGCAGCTTTGGGATTACACGAGGAATGCATTAGTTACGTAACAGAAGAGACTGTGTTGTCTGGGTTGACAATGTGACCCATAAAGGATCAATAACACAGGATTCCCTTTCAGTTTATCTCTTCGCGGAGTGGGAGAGCCAAAAGATGCAAATGGTTTCCCAAGCGCTCTTTCTAGGTTTGCCTGCAGCCAATCAAAGGACGTGGCAGCCGTCCAAGATACTAAACTCTACACAGCGCCTGAAAAGAAACCGATACAAACTCATAAAAGTAGTCTGGGCAGAAGGGAATTGGACTAAAGTACATAGCAGCCTGTGGGAGTTTGGCTCGGATTTTGAACGTGAACATGTCCTTGGGATGGGGGATAGCTCTGACTTTATCATGACTCCCCACATCCAATAACGCTGTGCCAGCACAAACCCTCTCCCCCTCTCACTGCTCTATCATAACAAAATGCAGGGAATTCTCCTATGGCTCAATTAGCCCACCCAGGCAGGGATTTGCAGTTTATATCTTTGGGGCAGAATTGCTATAAGAACAAAATAAATAAAGCGTATGAGTACTATTCATCTCTAATTTGGCATACTTGTAAAATTATTGTTATATATTGTCCCTGTACTATCTAGTAGGGCTAAAATATATGAATATAAGAAATACTGTAGTAGATACAGTACTGATTCCTGATTTCTGAAACAAACACACTTGAGTAGTTTTCTCATGTGATACATAAACATGATCATGTCTGGGAGAGCCACATTATGCTACTATATAGACCATTATGGAAATGAATGCAAATGATATAGAGAGACAACACCAACTTAGTGTTGCACCACTACAACACCAACACTAATATGCATGATGCAGACACATCTGCTTCAGGATGCTGTGGAAGTTGGGATCAACACCAGCCCCCGTCCCCGACTGCCCTCCAGGAAAAATAAATAAATAAAATGAAATAATAAGACAGAATAAGAATACTAATACAGACTTTCATGGTTTAATAAATACCTCGAATACCTTGAGACAAGGTTTTTTCTTTCTTTGCTTCCATGGCAGGATAATTGAGTGTGGATCTCCACATGTTTAATCAGATAAAGAATGCACATAAATATTAGTTTACCACAAATATGCCGATTTTCCAAATGTGTTTTCTCGGTAATATCAAAATTTTTTTTTCCTTTTAACCCATTTTAGTCTGTAATTTTCCTTTTGTAGAAACGTGAACAATTCAGTGGCCTTAGCTGCTTGACTTTAAAGGTTGGCATGTTTTGACATACATGTATGTGCAGTACGACACACTGTATTTTGTATGGTAGCAGTATACTATAGAATAACTAAGCAGAAAACTGTAGGAATGCCTTGGCTTGTATCTGAAACAGGGTCTGATACTCTTTGACTGTGAGGTTATGAGTGACGGCCTGGCGGGCTGAAAGAGTCATTAATGGTAATTGTGAACAGGGCCCACAGTGCTGGGAACACGTCCTCTGGTGTTGGGGCCACAGGCTTGAGTTATTGACCGATGGCGTGGTTCACTGGTTCAGCAGTTGAAGGGAAAAACATCCCAGGCAAGGGCAACCTCTTGAATGATCTAATAAGAACTGAGTGGAGACAGCCTCGCAGTAATATTCCCTCTCATGCATAATGCAGGGGCTAAATTCAACGTACATAAGAAGAGAAATAGAATAACAAGTAAAACTGTGATGGAGTGCAGTCCGAATGCAGCGAGGATTTTTTTGGGCCTGTGTACAGGAGGAGACCCCGGCCCCCCTTCACATTCACAACAGTATTATCCCATCCATGACAAACATCTCACCTCCTCATCAGCCTATTGAAACAAAGAGATTCAGGCACACTTTGTTTGCAGTGCCACCGATACGCTCACTCTGCACACTTATCAAACTTGGCACTTTACCGCTGTGTTTTTGTGTAATTTAGTTTATGTGGGTTTTTACCATGTCATTGCTTTTTATCCATAATTATTGTATTTCTTTCATCCATATTTAATACATTGGTTAATGTATTTGTAGAATTTAATGTGATGCTTTTTGTTCTCTGTATTTTGTTTAACTCCTGGCTGCAATCACATTTCCCTTGGAGGGATTATAAACATGGAGATGAGACTAAAATTTACTTTTGGATTACAGGACAAATCATTAATTGAAATTTTGGGCAGCACCCTGGAAGCATATCCATTATTTCCCCAGTAGTTCCCGGCCCAAAATCAATCTAGGGAGGGCAATTTTGTTTTGTGTGTGTATAGGAAAAACCTAGCTGCTATATATGTTATTCATTCTTTTACTTTCAGATAACACAACAGCTGCTGTATTACATTTCTAGATTTATCTGCTTGTAGTTTTGCCGATCTGAGCCAAATCTTGAGCATTGTTAAATAAAAGTATAAAATATTTAGAAATACACACTTAAGGACTACAAAAAGCATTTTAGCTCAGAAACTTTAAGGCCCCTCCTGCAGCTTGGGGGCCCTGGGCTTTGTGATCCATAAAACTTAATGTATGTTGCATTATTATGGGAGGGGGTTGATGGGAGATGACAAACCGGATCTCATTTTACTGAACGAGAGCAGGACGGTAACGTTAGATGAGGCTGGCAGAGAATTACCAGCAATGGCAGTCAGCACTTGCCATCAAAGTTAACTTCCTGCTATCCACCACTGCAGAGTCACAGCCGGATATTATGAAGATACATGCATGTTTTGCAGATATCCTAAACAATATCACTATAGCAACCTGACACCAAACTAGTTTTGTTGCGCTGCTATGTCACTCTGTCTTCTCCCTTGCCCGTATTTTATCTATGCCGTCCCAAAAACGCTGCCTACCTTATCCCCTTGTGAATACAGCGGCATCATGAGTGGTTTAGCATGCAGCTGGGTGTGCATCCACAGAAAGAACAAGAGAGACTGAGCCCGTGTGTTTGGGAGACATTGATACTGTAGAGAGGTAATGGCTGCCTGTTGCCATCAGAAGTGAAATCACAGTTAAATGGTGTGAAGCAGGACACTCTCTAATAGGATGATAGATATTAAATACTGACAGATGGTAACAGAGGCCTGACCGTGAGAAAACACTTAGTTGGCACAACTCAGGAGGCCGGGGAAACTTCCATTTGAATGCAGAACTGAAACCAAGTGAATGAGTGGACTGCATCGACCTCAAAGTTGTCTCCTGAAAATTACTGTCTAAATCATCTCATTTGCTGCCTGAGGCAATTACTGTATCCAATTTACACTGTGGGAAACGCAGGAAAGATGAGACTTTCAGCAGCCAGGCAGCCATTATGCTGTATCCTCTGGACATTATGTTTGCATCCAGTTTATGCCACTACAATATTAAATATATTAAAGGGCCAAAAGAAAAGAGCTTGGATGTCCATTCCATTATATCCTTGCATGGAAAAATACATAAAAATGGCATCTTTAATACTAAACAAACAAATGTTAACTGCCTCATAATATATAATAATGTTACACAATTTACCTCTGCTCTTCAGATAAAAGACCCAAAACAATTCTGGGTATGAGGCACTTTTTTTTTTAAATTTTACACAAAGTGGATGCATTTTTATTTTTCTATTAATATTTATTTTTCTTCATTTTTTTCATTTTCATTTTCATTTTTTTTTTTTTAACTTAAGTGCATCTCTACAAAAGCAAAGACTGTGACCCTGATCCAACAAGAAAAACTCTTCATCAACCTTTGTTCACATACCCTCTTAGAGGTTTTGTTGGCTCATGTCATGAAGCTCAGAGATGAATCACTCTTGTGGTGAACAAAGAAAGTGGATGGCTGGGTGCATGAGCTTTGTGAGCTACATTAAAGCTTTCTGTCTCTCATTTACCTTTGCACTGGGGGGAACAGAAACTGTCTTTAGTTAAGAGTACAGATGAGGGAATTTTCTCCAAACAGATGGATTTGTATGGGCAAAACCCAAACCATGTTACTGACTGAGGGAGAAACCTGATTAACTAGACAGGAGAAAATTGTCTTGCAGGTGTTATATAACTTTATCATAACTTACTCAGGTGCTATTGAATAGCTTCTAAAATTGATTATTCAATATGTGAATCAAATACAGATTCTCAGATATTCATGCTCCAAAACAGAAAAGCCTCCCTGTTTTCATCACATTTCTTTTACACAGTGGCTGCAAAAGGTGAAGAGTAACTGTCCTAATCAAATCATCAATATTAATTTCCCCTAATTCTTAGAATTTGTTGGGTGCTTTAATTGCTTATTACCACGACAACCCATATCATTGTCACACAACTGTCCCCTGCCTAAGAAGCATAATAAGTCAAAGTAAAAATCCATCTGGCACATGAACCCCAAGGTGATTAAACAAACATGACCTCAATCTTTCTTTCCTGCTAGTTCCTTGGCACCCATTGGCAAGCCACCTGTTTAGCGTACTGCTAATTTGACACTCTCAGGGGAGATGATAGATGTGTGTTTGAAAGCCAGGCGACAGACACTGCAGCATTTCGCCATGTGCTGCTGCTAATCAAACCCCTCCTGCTCTGCTGTATTCAGAAAGGATATTCATTCTGAGCTCCACATGAAGGTATTTGAATACAGTGAAGTAATGGTTGTGTTAAAGGGGTTTTGTGGCATTATCGAAGCCATTATCTGTTGGGAAAAGGTACTCATTTAATGTGCTATACAATTTAAAGGAATAGTTTTGAGAAAAATACTCTTTTTCCGACTGAGTGAGACAAGATGTTCAATAGCGTGTTCACCTCTGCACGTCCACTGGTTCAGTTCCTATGGGTAGCATTTCGTGTTAGCTTAGCATAAAGACAGGAGTCATTAGCCTAGCTCTGTAAGAGTGAAAAAATAAACCTTAAAGCAACTCTGAAGCTGAAAGAGGGTATTTTGCCCAAAACGTTGGAGTGTAACTTTAAACTTTGTGAACTCAGCGGGTCACTAAAATCAAAAGGGTTCTTCCTCAAGGGGTCATGAATGTATGCAGCAAATATAAAAATATCAAATAAACCATATTTGAGAAATTTTGTTCACAGCCAGGATCTGCAGTGACAGTTTGGGTGAATCCATACTAAACCTGAGCTATTGATTTAGTACTATACTACTACTACTACTACTAATGATGATAAAATGACTAATATAAAAAGTTTTTAAAAGAGATGAGGCTAGCTTGCTACGTAACATTCCTAGCCCTAGAAATTCCCAGGCTTATTTTCAGACAGAGAATTTTCCACACTTTCAAAACAATAGTTGACTATTTAGGTGGTAATGTAAATGTTACACACATCCCGCAAATTTTACAAATACCAACCAGTCCAAGAGAAGTAATACAACGTCTGCCCTCAGTTGCTCTTATTCCTTAAGTACATTCCAGTGAGGAAAAGCTACACAAATAGTTATGCGTGTTTGTCCTCACCATTGGTTGTCTTCTTTTTTCCGACTGTAATCCTTCTCCTGAATGCTGAGCGCTGTGATGTTGCCACAGACACTGGATTTAAAAATTTCACTATACTGCAAAATCCAGAGATTTACCTGGCAGTGATAGGTTTAATCAGTGTTGTGTGAACTCGTTTGGCAAGAGCTTTAGCTGCAGCAGACGATCATTTATATGGAAAAGTTTTGCACTCCAGCTTTAAAGAAGAAACTGACTTAGAAACCCTAATCTCCTCCGTTCCAACGTCTAGGGGCCTTGACAGCAAAGACATGATCACCTTTTGACTACACGGCCTAGAGTTTGGAACAGCCAGAGGCATAGAGCATTTGAGGATGGTGAGAAACAGACTGGCTTATAACAGGTGGAAAGGTTAGAGATGCATCTCGGAGCCAAACCCATCTGAGCTTCAAGTGTAATCAATACAGTTTTACAATCTGTTCTACAACTCACCGCTAGAAGGATGCAAGCATCGGTATAATTTGCTCACGTTTTAGCACAAGTGAGCAGTCCAGCTGCTGCGTTTTGCATAAGCTGAAGAGCGGAGATAAATTGATTGCTAGCGCCTGAATAAAGAAAAGTTTCGTCCCTAGTCAGTCTTACTCACGTCCCATGCTTGGAAGGTCATGGGTACTGAGCTGGTCTGATCACATTTTGTATGTCAGAGTCAGCGAACAGTCGTTATTCATGAGTTCACAGCAGAGAATTTCATGCCTCTGGGCTCTACACACATCAGGAGGGTGGCAGGGCACATCCCCGAGGAGCCAGCTTCAAAGCCATCAGCGGCCACGACCCGGTCCACAACTGAGACATTTAAAACTGCTTTCCAGGGATCTACTGGACACTACGTGTGTGTCTGTGTGTGTGTGTGTGTGGTTCCATGTATCTAAGGATAAAGCAGTGAAGGCAGGGATAATCCCATCATAGATCATGCGATTTGAATTTGTTTTTAAGTCCTTCACAATTTGCAGCATTTTTCAGGATTTCCCCTCACTACTGTATGCCCTCAGGGCTCCCTCTTAAAAAGTACTATTGAGAATATAGAATCAAAATCGTAATTGTAACAAATTCATTTGCTAATTGCAATGGATGAACAAGGAACTTGAAATGATAAATTGGTGCTGACACAGTACAGGACGGTTACATAATTCAGCTCTGCTACACCAGGTGCAGAACAAATCGAAGTAGGACCTCACATGGTGTGTAGTGCAGGCAAGATGTACTGTAATGACTTACTAACACTGACAGTGGATGAAACGTGAACACATAATACTGTACATAGGAGGCCAATTTAAATTCCTGGGATGAACAAACCTTTCATTGTATTTCTTAGAGCCCTGTTTGAATGGGATTAGTTTTCCGAACGTCATCTGAGTTTTAATCACTAACATTAGATGTCCATAATTTTATATGCCTAATTTGGATGGGATGGACCTTCTTCACAGCAGCCATTTTGACATGAAATAGTAAGTAAAGACAGGTGTTTCTAATCACATTAATGAGGGTTCTATTCCATTAATGAGATTAGTAACAGCTGTGTTAAATTAGCTCTTCCGTGTCAAAATAGCTGCTGTGAAAAAGGTCCATTAGAATCTCTGTAAAGTCTCCTGAGTATTGTAGAGATGGGGGTGATTAGTACCTGGGTGCATCGTCCACGGCCACGTAATGATTGAGAGTTGGCTGAAAGCTGTTAAATTTTATTTCTGTGTTGCGCAAACCAAGATTCCAGCACCAGTTTGCCACAAGTGCGGGATTAAATTTGAGGCAAACTGTGTGTCGTTTACCCATCCGTAAGAGATATGTTTGACCTACAGTATGCAATAATGGTCAAAATGTTTGTGAGACCAGCTGTCTTTAAATTCCAAACACAGGTTTCCGTTTAAAAGGGATTAAATTTATCAGGGGACCTTTAAAACAGTGGGTAATTTGCTCTTTGATAATCACCAAGATCATCTGTGGAAAAAAAAAGAAAAAGAAAATATAGACATTTTGGACCAGACTGATATCACTGGCAAAGTCTCTGAGTGATACAAAAAATAACCTTGTGTTCCCCTGTTATAATAATCCCCATACAGGGACTGCAGATGAAATCAGGGACTGCAGATAAAAATTAGCTTTTTTTGGCTAACTCTGGCATATTTTCAGATATGTTATTAGTATGCACTTTCCTTGCCAAATAAACTAATAAACTAAACTAAGCTTATGTGTGTGGGTGAAATTCAGCTGCCAGGAGTTCCAGATGCTAAACCTTATGCTCCATTTACTCCATTGTCGAAAAGATGTCCAACTTGTCAACTTGAGAGTGTTCAAGTGTCAGTTCAGATCACTGTAGAGCTGTCATATGGCTGCTCCAATATGGGGGTGTTACAGAAGCTGGTCATCATTAAATATCACAAGATAGCTAATGTTACCATTAAAGCCATCTTTTAGACAAATAGCTTTCAAGCTAACAATGAGACAAATTTGCTTGCTAATAGCTAATCCCAAAGCAGGGGTCCCCAAACTTTTTCCTGTGAGGGCCACATAACTTTTCCCTTCTCTGAAGGGGGGCCAGGGTCAGTTTGTCACAGAAAAAGTGTGACGATCGCAGGGGTGCCTAAACGTAAACATTTAATGTTTTCCAGAAAGCCACACATAACCAAATATTAATAACCTTTTCCGGGATCTTCACAGAAAAAAAAGTCAGGAAATAAATAATAGAATGTCACGTTCTATGCGTGCATTAGTCTCGATCGCGTGGCCAGACTGAAAAAAAAAAATCATAATGCGTCTCTGGTATTGTTCAGGGGGCTGGGCCAAATGTGG